>VZSV01000218.1:430342-442122 GCA_013398735.1 Nothocercus julius | reverse complement strand
TGGACTAGATGATCTCTAGAGGTCCCTTCCAACCTTAAGCATTCTATGATTCTGTGATTCTATGATAATGTTTCAATTTAAGCCACAAAAGTAGGCCTGGAAGAAAAGGTGGAAAAGAGATTTTTAGTTATAATAGTACCATCCCCTATCAAGTTTTTCTAGAATAGTGGAGAAAGGCAGAAGTAAATATATTCTAGCCTAACTAAACATTTTGGAGTTGTTTGAGACTTTTAATAAAACAGCTGAAACAACTTCTAGGAAAAGATGTTTAGTGAAGCAGGTAATGACATTAATCACAATGAGAAAAACACTGATCATTACAGCTCTTGCTGTACTTTGCCTGTGTAATTCCTTGTGAGTACATTTAACAATCAGCAAACATGAAGGGCCTGTGAAAACTATAATTCTCTATTCATTCAAATGCTAATTGAGTTGACTTCAATCCAGCCTTAGCAGAAACATTTCCTACTTTCCGCTGGCCCATTCCTACTTCCATCGGATGCTCTCACTGACTCTCCTTCTCTTGTTCTTTCTCTCAATTCCCTTACCTATTTCATAAAAAAAGATAAGCCAAAAGTTTTGCTTCGGTATCAATTTCAGGATGGCACTGAATTTTATTAAAATTATTTTTGCTCTTTTAGTGAAATCACCCCTACACAAAAGTTGGTCCAAGGGATACAGGAGTTGCCCATGACAGCACATTAGGACTACAGTAATGGAATGAACAAGTTCTTCTTGCCTTTCTTTGGAAGATCACGACCACAGCTTTAAATTTTTTTCTCCTGGGCTTCTTATAGTAAAAACTGTGTTGATGAAAGGACTTAATTCTGGCATTTTTACATGGCAAAAAAGAAGCAAAATACTGCTATTGCACTAATACATGTTCTTTTTCAAAATATTCATTTAAATCACTAGTCAGCAAGAGAAAGTAGTAATTGCAGTGACACAAAAGCACACAAAATGGTAACTTCTATGATAACAACTATTCATTACTATATGCAATAATGTAACTGGACTTATGAAGAAACATGTCAAAATAACCTTTAGAGCTATTCTGCTGCGTGTGCGTATCACTGCCCTCTGCTGCCCAGAGCAAAACCAAAACTGGTACAGGATTTATGGCACTGGCTTCAGCTAACGGGCAGCTTGTAAGACGTTCTAATCCAGGGTCATTCAGCAGAAAAAGTTAAGGAAATTCATCCTTCAGTGAATCACAGAAAACAATAGTTTGGTAAGTCAAGGTCCTGTATTCTGCCCCATGCCTGGATACGAGAGAGGTTTGGGTAAGCAGCTGTGATCTCTACGTCCTTCAGCAAAGTAGGCAGCAAGCACATATGAATTTGCTCTTACTTTATCCACAAGTAAGTATCTACCACTAGCCGAAGGCTTTCACTGTGCAGAATGTGAGCAGGGAATTTTGGTTTTCTTTTTCGCTATAAGTTTCTATTTTAGTACTATGTTTTACATTAAGCCTCCCAAGAGTGGCATTCTAGAGTATTTATTAGCTGCTTAACAGCGCGAGCTTTACTGCTGCTGAGCTAAATTTTTGCAGAACAAACGTAAACTGCTGCCCCTGCTTTACCTGGTCTGAGGATAAACAGCGGGCCGTAACTGCAGCGCTCCTAGTCTCACCATGTCTAAAGCCACTGAAAACTATACCCCAATCCAGAGATAAGAGATGGGATTCTGCTCTTGGTTTAAGTCAGAGAGGTGATGTGTATTTTCCCTTAAAGGTGAAAACGATTCACTGCACTATCCCCAACAGGTCACAGGCAACCCCGCAGAGTAAATGCATTTAGCTGCCACAAGCTGCAGTTGGACATGTTGAAGCAGCGTTACCATGCGGCTCCTTCTCCCAGCTGAAGAGCACTACTAGGGGGAAAGAGGGGAGGAAATTCTGGATTTCCCCCCCCTCCTTTGATGGGAGTACTTAGCTGCTTCTGCTCTGCAGGGATCATACGGCCATGGCCACAGCCGTAGCACGGTGCATCCTCTTCCTCAGAGCCCAACCGCTCCGCGAGAGCCGGGAGCTGCTGCTGCCTGGTCAGGGCTCGGCCGCTGGCCTGCGCAGGGACTGGGAGCTCCGGATGGGCTCCCGTCCCCAGAACATCTTCAGTTCCTCAAGTTGGACTCAGTGCCTCTCTGCAAGTGCAAGACACTCCGCAAGGGTGTCTTCTACCCCTTTTTCTGGAGGAATGCACTGTGCAACAGAGGAGCAATAGGACAGGATTTCTGTGGCCCATAGCCAGTTCTGCCTCATCTATCCCTTGCAAATGTTGCTTCATTCTTCCTCCTCATGCTAAGCTACACGTGGATAGAAACCTAAATGGATGTGGGTGAAGGTCTGCGCGTAAATTTGGGATAAATGTTACGTCTTTTTATTGTGACATGCTTGGTCGTTTTGGAAGCTGCACTGCTTCTAAGAGGCTGCTATATGCATTTGTATATATAAACTGTTCCTCTGCTTTCATCCCATGCATTTATTCAAGCAATGCCTTTTCTGACTTCAGTAAAGACAAATTAAAAACTAGAGGATGAATTTAGTTGACCATAGACTTTAAAAGTGTCTATAATCAGATGCTAGTTAGGAAAATGAGGCATTTTTACTTAGGCTGCCTGACACTTAATTATTTAATCATAATTCCAAAGGATATTAAAAATTAAAATTAAAATTCCATTATAAAAATCAGTACATTAAAACTCTATTATAAAACCCAGTTTTTATGCTTTCATAAAACTCATTCTACATATTTTTGTTTTAACCACAGTAGTTAGAAATATTAGAGATAATTTTGCCGGATAGCAACTTATATCTCACTTGCCCAAATAATCAGAATGCTTTTGCCCATTCACACAGACAAGAACACATTTTTTCTTCTACAGAAAATCAATTGGAATAAATAAATCTAGTCATTCTGGAAATGTCTGTCATCCAGACGTGCTTCAGCTGATCATGATCTGCTATGAAAATGTGCACAATTTAACCTTATTACACTTCGAAGTTTAATCTTACTAAGGTCATTTTTTGCCAATCATTTGCTATCAAACTTCCTATTAATACCAGTAAGTCTATTCCTTGGGAAAATATTTTTTCTGACCCCAAAAGACACAGGGATACTTTTGACTCTCTTGCAAAATAAAAAAATATAAAATGGTATAGCAGTTTATATTCCAGAGGTCATTGCCTCCGTTTCCTGTATCACAGAGATGCCTGGACAGAGCTCTCTTTCTGATTAGAAGCTGTTGAAAAATAAAAGATACTGTACGAGACAGAACACATGCAGAAATTAATTAAAAACAAGCATCATGGATTCAGGAACGTGTTCCTTACTCGAGGTCTAGCATGTCAAAAAAGTCAGGATGTCCGGATCCTCCTGCTACGGCCAGGCTAAAACCTGAGGAGATATCCTTTGCTAGGCACAAACAGTGAAGTGAGCCAGCATAAATACGTGTGGATAGCTAGACTGAAATTATGGCAAATACAGCCTATTTCTTTCATATAATATAGTCTTGTATGTAGAATATTTAATAGACTGCATTGAACAGTAAGTATTTTTTTTCTAAAATAAATTATTCACCAATAAGGAGTAACAATTGCAGTATGTCATAAAAATATAAAATAGTTCCCACATCTTGTGGAAAGTTAATGAAACTTAAGAGTTTGCACTGTTTTATAATTATTAGGTAAGCGTATTTTTTATCAATCAGTATAAGTTAGTCCAGTCTGAATGATAAAATATGTGAAATATGAAATATTTAATATGTCAGCAATTTTATATTTCAACTAATCCATGAATGCAAATTTTATTAGAAAGGTAGTGTTACTGGAAACCTAACATTAGAACTAATCTCTGCAGCTGCTGCTGAGAAAACAATTATGGTTTATTTCTTTGAATTTCATATACATAACATTAAATGTAATAAAGCATCCAAGCAATATTGCAACAAGCATTCAAAATAAGCAATAAAATATACATATACTCTGAAAATGAATATAAATTAACTCCATTATTTAGTATTGTGAGTATATTGTTTTTATTAGTTACCTATGATATTCAAAATGAAGAATTCTGCATGAGTGTGCCAAATAGGCATTATTTTCATGAATAGGCCTCAAATAATAGTTTCACTGGTAGAGTTAGAGCTGTATTAGTAGTTTATTGCTAAATATTTTAGAAATTTTATTAACAAATACATTTAAAAACCTGAGATATTTCATGAATGTCAGCTCACATGATTATTCCCTTTTAGAAATGCTTTTATTCACTAATCACTATTTGATAATTGTCTGCCATTTATTTATTTAATTTCTGGATAAAGATATTCAATAACCCACTTCAAAAGAGTACTTGACAGTAAGACATACAGACACCTAATCAGGCATCACATGCAGAGTTTACCAGATAACCAACTCAGCAGCGTAATTCACTTCAGGTGGTAAAGTCCAGCATAAGGCTGCTTGTACACTTTACTTATGGCTTATACCGAAAAAGAGAAGGTGAACACTGGTGTGTGCTGACTGTGTTACATCCTTATGCTCAGAAATGAATTGCATCAAAAATGGCCAATTTGTGAACCCCACTCAGCTTTACATTTGTTCACATTGAAACAGAGCTCTGTGTAAACAGCCTGGGTAAAATCTTATGTATCTCCTAATTCGCACCCAAATTCTCTGCATAAGTGATACAGTCATCACACAGCACATTCCTGAGTCCAAATTCTTGATCTTGCCCACTGGACTCTCACACCTCCCTAATTCAAGGACTGCAATTGCTTTTTCAAATTAGACCTACCTCAGCAGTGATTCAATATTGTGGTGATGTGATAGCAAGCTGACAGATCCTGTGGAATCATAACAGTCTCATTCCAGTTCATAAGGAGTCCATGTCACAAAACAGTGTGATAAACCCGACCCTACTTCTGGCCTGGTGAGAGTAACCACAGAAAGACTGGTAGCTGCTGCAGAAGTTCACAGCTTAGAGCTCCTCCACGTGCTATTTACTCTATTAGAACAGAATTCTGCTTCTGGAGCTGCCTCTCTGACACTTTTCACAGGTATTAAATTGATTTGAAATTCCTTTTTTAAAACAAAATCAAAATACTGTAATTTAGATCATTCGACATTATCACTGCAATCTCATCTAGCCATAAATAAAACATGTTAATTATACAATTTTATATGCCATGATTATAGAAATAACGGAATCTCAAGGAGTATACTTTAAATCATCTGAGCACTAATTCACTTGCATTGTTTTCAGAGTCGTTGCTATAAATTGCCTTCTACATATTATGCTTCCAGATTCGTGCTCTCTTTCAGTCCATATGAAGCAAAGGGCAAGACCAGAACTCTGCACTTTGTGTGGTTAAAGCCCATGGGATCTGCACCTCCTCGGTCAGGGACACGTCTATATGCAAGGCGATTTTGTGCTGTGCTCATGAGCCACCAAATATGCATTATATATCAATGTAGTATTTCCTAGCTACAATAGATGGGTTTGTAGCACGTGTTTCCAGGAGAAATTACTAGATACTCTCTAGAGGGACAATATTCACAGCACACACTGCAGCTGGGCTTAAAAACTCAGTCAGGGCTTAAAGCAGATGCTGTGAAGCACTGTACGATCACGTAAGAAGATCTAAAAACATATTAATGAGTTGAATTTTGTCCAGTGGCTTTAGCGACTGTAAGATCCAAACTGTGCAGGCGATGCAGGCAAAAATAAGTTAACTGCTTAGACTCATCCATCAGGATTATCCTCACAGCTGGAAAGATTCCTAGGCTAAGTCCCACTTACTGAAAGGTGAGTGAGGGAATTCAAAGCAAGGACTGCCTCTCTTTGCATTAACAAATGTGGCCTTGCAGAAGAGTTATAGTGTGAAAAACAGCTATCTCAGTGTGACAGTCCCTAGAGCATTAATGTCACAAACGTTTGTCTTTATGGTAAGAACATTACGCAGCAAATGCAAAAGAAAGATCTGCAAGCAGAAGAAAGGCTAAGTTCTGGTATGTACACACCCAGAATGGAGAATTGCTTCGTATTGTCTTTCCTTAGATGACTCAAGCTAGGAAGTTTTTGTTTCAATTGCTGTTTTCAAATCTGTAAGATGCTTCAACATTCAGATGAATACTGGGATGTTATTGGGCTCACAGAATCTGGAAGCATTGTCATGACAATTTTTTGTTATCACAGCTCTGTAGCTCTCACAGCTGCATCCTCTACTGTGCACTTTATATTTTGCACACACTTAAATTTGACGAAGTAACTTTAAAGAAAACCATAAAAATACATAGACTATACATAGACAAAATTTGTGATAAAATAAATAAAAAAAAGTTTAAAAGTTTAGTTTAGAGCAAAAATAGTATTTAAAACTTTCTTTGTATATTTGGTGAACTGTCGTGATCTTAAAAACATTGGCAAAAAGTTAGCAGAGGTTGTCAGACCTCTGACTTCAACCTTGAAAATGTAACGGGATCCAGACTTGCAGTCCAGATACAAGCACATAAAGACACTTTCAGCAGTACAAACACCTGCAGTTCTTAATATTAATATGGATTTTTGCTGTAGGATTAAGTGTTCTTCCTTTTTTAATATAGAATTTATAACACAAACAAAAAATCACCTAATATGGTATTGAAAAATCAAGGGACATAAAATATTATATTCTCGAAAAGCTAATGTTTAGGATAGGATTTATTTTGGCTACAGAAAGCCTAGGTTTCTGGCTCAAGATTCCCGTCTTGCCTCCTTTCTTTTTATTAAAGACAGACAGATGTCTCCTGAATGACTGTGGCTCCTATGGCAGCTTCATCACACCTGTCTTGGATATTTCGCATGGAGTGAAATGCCCTCTGGAAGCATTATTTCCACAGATTACTGAGAGAACAAAAAAAAGCTTAAACTAATTTTTATCTTGAATTCTTTTCACTAAAGATGAGATGAATATCAACCTTTGCTTTCTCTTCAGATGAGGGCTATGGAGTCCCTTATTTTTCCTCAGCTGATTTTCTTATTTTTATGGGGAGAAATACACCTGATATGTGAACAAGTTGTATTTTGCACAAGTTTCCACCAGAGATGGTTTGACACAGAATATGCTTTGATTGACCTCTGTATTTAATTTAAACAAATGGAATTTCATGAAATTTTGTCATTCTAGAAGACTGATCTTTCCAACTTCTAAAGGAAACTAAAGGGCACTGATAGGAAATCAAACTGCCATCATAAAACCTTTCATACGTTGAGTCTTTCATTGACTTCACACAAATTATACATCCAGGTATGTGGTTCAGTGAAGATATAAGTATCACATCTTGATCTACTCACACTTTGTTATTATACTAGACAATAACATTCAAAGAACTTAGAGCCAGCTGCAAACTCCTTTGAAGGCTCTGCTGAATCTGTAAGCAATGTTTTCTACCACGTTCCACTGGCCAAATATCCTCTCTGATACGTGATGACTTCCTGTGGGTGCATCTTTGTCTTGTCCATGATAACCCACGGGGATATGTCTTCTGAGGAGCCTCCCACTGACGTACAACGGCGCAGTTCATCTTGCTAGCAACACAATACACGGTGGGACATGTTGGTCTGTACTTTCTAGGACACGAAAATTGTCTCCTCAACCCAGAATGTGCTCCTGGTGGCTTCCCACAGAACAGGGAGTAAAAGTTAATTGCACAGTTTTTCTCCAACTGTGCTGAAGATTTCCTGAGCTCCTGATGTTCTCACAAGGCTGGCTGTGCTGTTGCAATGACACGGAGGGTGTTTGCCTACAGGACAGCGGAAGATCGTTTGTTTGTTCAAGAAAGGGAACTTTCTCAGGCTCTAGTGCTGTGGTGTGTCTGGCATAGCCAGAAGGAAATACAACTGATAGGAAGAGATAGGCAGTGAATTACTTCAGAGCATTAGGTTTTCTATAACTGTTAAGAATACATATTTTCTTTAACTATTTTTTAGCTTAAACTTACCTTACTTACTTTAGCTTACCTTACCATTAAGGTAAAATGACTCCTAGTCAGCTTTTGCTGCAGAGTGAGCAATGCTCAGTTTATTAAAATGAATGACCCCATGAAAAAGCATTAGCATTTGGCAATTTTTGAGATGTAATGAGGCATAATTAAAATGATTAAGAAATAAATTGAAAGAAAATAGTTAAATGGCCTGTGTGTGAAATCCCGCAGTGCCACACGAAGCCTGCAGAATTCCTCAACTATTACGTTATTCCAAAGGCTCCTTCAACTCCCTCAACATCAGGGAATAGTGACTGATACTGTGCTAAACAATACCAATCGTTAGCTACTACCTACCGGAAGCCTCAGGGTGAGCTCTAACTGTAACTCTTACATTGCTGCATGTAATCTTAGATGCTACAGTGCAAACACTGCTTAAACAGAATTAGTGTGCCTGGACTTCATCAACCTATTTACCAGGGCCAACAACATCAATCCATATTTATGTAATCTGAGCAACTCAGTGTTATAGCTAGTGTGCCTCCTCTCAGGACTACTTCCTAGTGCAGTGATGTGTTAGCTCTTGATTTACCAAACTATCAGCTAGGTTGGGATTTTCTCCAGCTGACGATTTGCACATTGATTACACTATGCTTTTCTATGAAATCTCTGCAGATAGGTATTGCAGGAACATCCAGGCAGCATATAAATAACAAGTGCAGTAAATGGCCACCTGGTAGGACCCTGTGAAAGCCCACGAGAAGTGCGCTAATGCAACAGCAGGGCAACCTGGGAGCAAATACTTAATGAGGTATCCCCTCCTTGTCCCAAACTGCATCATGAACAGGAGAAGAATGGAGTATGAAATCCTAGCTGTTTGCTCTGGCTTATATCTAGGGTGTGTATTAGACCATTTATGGCACATATGAATGAACCAAAAGGTTGAACTCGGCAAAATATGTCACTAAAGCTGAAAGCAGATCTGCAACTCTGTGTACGAACCCAAGTGCTGCAGAAAGGCTTAAGTAAGAGTACATTATTTCAAGCATCTTAACAAAACACAAAGCAATATCACAGTGCAACAGACTCACAAAACTGTATTGTCAAGTCATTCTTCACACTTAAAATTGCTCATAGTAAAACCTCTAATGACTCTCTATATAAAAATGTTCAGTGAAGAAAAATGCTATCAGTCAAGCAGAACTATAGACATCTGTGTTCATTTATAATAAATAACCTCATTTAACTATGTAGAGAGATATACTAGGAAAATTCCATGTAACTGGAAAACACAGAGAAATAATAGCCTGACACCAGAGTCAACCCCTTCTGCAGCATCATCAGCTGAGGATGCAAAGGTCATTCTCAGCTAGTTTGAGGCAGGTTTCTTATTGATTGTTTCTATGCCAAAAAGAAATCAGATTAAAATAAAAAGACTTTCTTAGTCCCAAGCAGAAATGAAAAATAGCTCTTTGGGGGGAACAAAAGAAAGGCAATCAGAATTACTGTATTGTGCCAAATGCAGTCCATTTCAGCTGGTTTTGAAAGATCCATTCACATAAGCATAAAAGAAGAACAGAGGTAAAATAATAATGTGTTCTTTTTGCCTAAAAATAGGTCATTAATATGAATATTAGATGAGATTAACACTGTCACATAATTGTTTTGTTCTAGTTTGGATTATTTTGTGCAAATGTCTGTTTCCCTCAAATTCCAAACAATAAAGAACGATCTTGAAGCCTGAAATTCCCTCTCACTGTGTGCTGCCTACCTGGAATCCTCTCGCAATCTTTGAACTGAGTGAGTGCTGTGAAACACAACCTCTAACAACAGGAAGGGAATCTTCATTCCTAGGGAATCCACACTTCTGGGAAAGTGCCATCTTTAAAGAGGATTATTCTTTTAGAAGGAAATGTAATCTAGCCTTACAAACTATATCATATGACTGCTTTTCCCAGCCACAATCCTCATTCTCTTCCTAATGATACAACAAGAGCCTCCCCTTGTTCTGAACAACCCCAGTCACTTAACTCATATTCATGGCCATGCCTAAGGGCCAAAGGATCCAAATACCAGCAGCAATTGGCAGTGCTTTCAGTATTTAAAATGACCTGCCTCCTCCAGGTGAGATAAACCATAACCTGCTTTAAGATGCATTTTCAAAGCAAACATCACTTTAATAATCAGTACCCTTTACAGAAGAGGAGATTTTTGCATAAATCTGATTTCATCGTGTTTTGGGCATATTGTGGTGCTCTGTGAGTTCAGCTCTGTTCAGAGGATCCCCACTAAGCCTGTGAAGTTCTCTTTAAAATTCCAAAAATAGCATCTGAGTGAGAGCTAAGTGCTGCATTGAGTTAGGACTGTCTCTCTGCCCAGAGATAAATTTCACTGCAAGTGCATTTATTATTTACATTTTCAGACATGAACCAAAAATCTAGCCCAGCTATTTCATTTTTATTAGCTTGGGCTCTAAAGGGTAGTACTTAAGCTGCGTGTAAAATATCATCAAGTCCACTTGAATATTATTTTGTTGCATTTGCAGAATTTTTAATTGACTAAAGATGCAAAAGAGGAGGTAGTGGATTTTTCAAAATATCAATGACCTTACTCAAATGTGTGCAAATTAGGTAGCTAATGCCTTTGGCACTTCCATGTTTCTCAGAGTGCTGCAGTTTTACTTGTCTATATATTTACTCTATCAAAATTCTTCAAATAATGTCAAAGATCTACCTGAAGTTCTTGACTGCAGAAGTTTGCATTATTTACATTATTTAAAAATTGAATATAGCTGAACACATCAGCAGATAGCTGCTTCATATTACAGGAAAATATTCAAATGGGAGAATTGCTTGCTTTTTCATTTGCAAAAATCTCCTAAATCTGTACATTTTTAGATGTTTTGATGGTATGCACAAATATTATATATGTGCATATCCATGTTTTATGCTAGCTGGATCTTAGCCCATGCTCGAATATGAATATAGAAATTAAATTCTATACTTACTACTTATTTTCTTTAACAGGGAGCATTTAAGTACTTGAATGTAATTTGCAAGTTGGCAGGAATCAAGGATACATATGATTATCTTTCCAACAAAAGTCATAAATTATGTTTATATATTGGAGTATGATGAAGTGTGCTGTTCCACATTATTGTCTTTCATTTATCCATTAGCCATTCATACTGCACACCTTGTGCCACGGTTTATTGTGTTTATAGCGAGATAACATGAATTAACTAAACACAGAGCACATAAACATAGGTACTACAAGTCCTCATTAATGCGCATTATTCACAAGCGCTTCCAGGGAAAGTGCTATGCTCAGTAATCAAGTTTTCAAAGTGAGGATCTCAACAAATGTTCGGCTGCCACACTGTGTCACCCTCCACAGAAACGAGCATGTGAAAGGAGGTTTGTGTTAAGGAGTAATAAAATATTTTGTAACGGATGCATTGATGCTGTAGGGCTTGCATGGCAGCTGGAAATCCCCATTCTGCTACATGAGGGAGACTGTGGTCCCTGTCACAAAGTTTTACAATCAAAAATTTGGCAGAGAGTTGGGGGAAGCTGGAGAGGGCCCCTTTGCTGGACAGTCAAACAAAATACCTAAAATTTGTCTCCTTCCACATCATTAACTAACTTCAAGTGTATTCAAATATTAGAAGAGAAGGGTCTGAAGAACTGGCTTACATTTACACAGTATTATTTATTTTCTCTATCAAGATCCTTCAGCAGTTCTTTAAAGGATGAAGACAACATTTTATTTTATTTTATTTTATTTTATTTTATTTTATTTTATTTTATTTTATTTTATT
>VZSV01000218.1:401343-428753 GCA_013398735.1 Nothocercus julius | reverse complement strand
AAAGGAAAGGAAAGGAAAGGAAAGGAAAGGAAAGGAAAGGAAAGGAAAGGAAAGGAAAGGAAAGGAAGGGAAGGAAGGAAGGAAGGAAGGAAGGAAGGAAGGAAGGAAGGAAGGAAGACAACATAATTCTAAGGGGGAGAAAAATAAGGATCTTTTTGTGAGCCTGCTGATGCTACGGCAGGCTAGCTGTGAAGCTGGCATCACCCTCTGCTTCAGAACACGGACAAGAAATACTCCAAGATTAAAGGACAGCCGCAACAGTCTTCGAGATGACCAGTTCTTTTAAGCTCCCATCTTCTTTTAAGCCTGGCTAGGGAGCCGAGGAAGCTGCTATTAAAAGCACTCACTCAGTTTTCTCAAATGAGAACTGCCCCAGAAGATGCCCTGAGGGGAGAGGGGAGAGGGCTGGTTCTGTGTCTCACTGAACACACACCTGTGATTCCAATGATTCCTAGGGTGCCTTCCACCTCCCCCTGCATGTGGTAAACAGGAGTCATAATTCACCAACAAACAGAGATGGCCGGCTGGCTACATCAGGAGCAGGTCTGCAAGCTGTATTACATGTTAGTGAAAAGCAGAGCTCTGAAGCCCAGATAATTCTACTGAACTTAATAAGGTCATGAGAACATGAAAACACACAAGTTAGAGCAGAATTAAATCTTGAATTCAAGAGTGAAATCATAAATTTGAGTTTTTGCAACAGTGGTAATCTCTTTTTGCATTCATTCCTCAACACCTTTTCTACAAACACGCAAAAGGAGATGATATTTTTTAGACCAGCTTTGGAAGTTAGGTGGAGAAATTATAATTGTTTCCAGATTTAAAATCCAGACTTCAAACTTTTATTTTCTGGTGCAGTTTTGAGAAAAAATCGCTGAAGTTCTAATAAATCATAGGCTTAATAAACTAATTTTCTTGAATGACTAGACATTCAGGCTGCAGAGGCAAGAGACAGTCATTCCTACCATTGCTGTAGCCATCTGTTTTCCTATGTCTCAGAGCTAGAATGATGGCTGATTAATGCACTTCATGCAAAAAACATAGACTTTTCAAGAAGGGACCTATAATTATTTATGAATAGTTGTCTAATGAAGGAATTAGTCAGTCTATTAATGTGGATAAAGTATCACTAAGAGCATTAGTCAGGCAAAGGAAGGCCAGGTATATTCTTGGTAACCTTTGAGCCTCTGGCAGCATGTAAGTATTGCATCTCTAAGGTCTCCATAATGATGCTTCTGAGCCACTATCTCTGGCTCAGAGAGCACTTTTCAGGACCATGATTATAGGCAGCGTTACAGAAATAGTGACCCTCTTATTTTGTGGGCAAAGGTGTTTTAAAATCTTTAAGTTGCCAGAGCAAAGGGGTACACAGAACCACACACAACGGCACACATAGTGCAAAGCGAAGCATGGAAATCAGGCAAAAGCATCTTTTTTTTTTTTTTTTCCCTGCAATATAGGCAATGCCTGTGGCTCATGCCATTCTGCATTAAGTACAACGCTGGAATTATTCTATCCAGGAAGAAAAGAGTATCAAAATGCTTATGGAGTGGCAGGGAAACAGGACAGGCTCTATCTACATGTATCTGAGACTTGATCTCTGGAGTTGTGGAGTGTGCCCCAAGTGACAGGGGTATTCACTATGAATTAGAAGCCGAGGGTCAGCAGGTAGGAGAGTGAAATAGGACAAAAGAGAAGGAAAATAGATGTGGTGTGGCATTCAGTGAACAGTTTTAACAGATGCTAAAAACTCCCTTCAGAGCAAAGATTGGTTCAGTATCTTCAGATACCATGACAGACACCAAAGTATTTGTGGGATTAATTAATTGGCTGTTCACTGGGCTTAGATTTTCGGGAGAGCTGTTTGCTGTTTTTTCATATTGTCTCTTCCTGAAGCTATTTATTTCTAAGGGTGGCTTACAGCAGTTCTGTTGCGCTATGCCCTGGCCTGCCTAGCTGTGGTAGTTCAGAAGGTGCCTGTCCAAAGGGGATTGTCCAAGTGCATCAGCAGGAGCTGTGTCTACACTGATGGCTTAAGACCAACCTGGGCTATTACGCAACTCTCTTGGAGCCAGAAAAGCTGTTCAGCCTTACTGCTGGCTGCCAGGCTACTCCTTAGGGACACCTCTCACATAATGCTGGCAGCAGCTGAAGGCAAAAATCAAGGTTCCCCTCCAGGAAACACTGGATCCTTCCTAGGAGAACATGAAACCAATGGCCAGAGTAGATGGCATTTGTAGAGAGCAAAAAGACTGGATCCTGACTAGAATCATCCTAACGTAAGGACAAAAACGAATAGATTTTTAACCATGATACAAATATACTCAAAGTAATAACATAAGTTGCTCATTCCTTTCTTTCTTTTTCTTGACTTTCCAGTAATCTTCCATTAGGCGTCAGCTGGACTTTTCCTAAATTCTACGTTTAAGCAACAGCTCATTTTCTTCACAACTTTGGCCAGTCTGCCAGAACTTCCTATTAATTCCAAACATAACATGATGCTGTGTAGCGTGGAAACTCCTGATAGCGTCTTGAGCATTTTAAGTTGCTGTACTTGAGTGAAAGAGCCCACAGACAGCAAGGCCTTTCAAGTGCAGACTGGCTGGGGGAGAACTGAAACAGCAAACTAAAGTTTGAATAGTCTATGTCCTCCCTGCTCTGAGCTGCTCCCTTGAAGTCAGAATTTCATTTTTTTGGCTTTTTTTTTCTTTTTACTTTTGCTGACCAAAGGTCCTACAAAATGTAATGAAGATAAATTCAGCATGGTAAGTAAGAATTAAGTAGGATTCTATAAAAATATAGAAGCATACAAAATTGAATATATTTATCAAGCCTTCTAGACCTTTTCAAGGAACACTTCAGAATTTAAGACTCTGTTGCATCCTTTTGAAAGCATTTACATGGAAACGGGCTAAAAATAGTCCTAAATTATACATTAGGATAAGAAATCATTTCTCCAAACATCCCAAACTGTGGGGATAGTCCATCCATGGAATTTTGATTAGGATCATAGCTAACTTATTATAGTCTAGATATTCTAGGACAAGTGCTTCTTTAAAATGTTTAATGCAACTTTCAGCATTCATTTGAACTCACTGATGATTCATTTACTTACTCATTTACTTATTTATGATATATTTACTTATTTATTTTTACATATCACATCAGTAAATAATTGTTTTATCAAACAGCCTATAAAAGTGACAATTTTTCTCTTACTGTCAGATACAGAAAAAATATTATCTGTAAAATCATACTTTTCCAATTCACCCATACTTTCTCAGCTTTATTATCTCAATTCTTCTGCTCTTCTGCTCAGTGACAGTTGCAAAAGGAATTCACATACACTGCAATCCTTGCAAGCTTAACGTTTTATTGTACCGTGGTGCTTTAGTGAATTTCAGCAAGGGAACATTAAAGCCTTTCTATCAAATTATGATCCTTATGTTTAATTTTAAGACAGTTATAAGGCCAATAGAGTTGCAAAGGTGCTTTAAAGCCTTGTCCTGTAAAAAATCGAGAAGACTGGCTCTTTCACAATTAATGGCCCAGCTAAAATATTATCCAACAATCTCATAAACTCAGAGGATTAATTTACTTTTAGATGTCATGGGCCCCGAAGGACTCCTTTGCTAACTAGCTCATGGAAATAATTAATGCTAGAGGTCATGTGATCTTTACGTTAAAATGTCAGGAAAATAATTTTCTGAAAATCTTATTAGCACAAAGCAAAATAGTACACAATATAACCACCCACATTTTCCAGCCTAGATTTTCATTAAAGATGTTTTTATTTAAATTGGATAGTTTGAGTATATGTAAAAATGTGAATTAATATTTAAATTTACAAGGTGCTTTATAATCACACTTGAGGACTTTTTAACATATAAACAAGCAATCATTCAAATTTTTGCTGATAGATAAATCCTGCTAACCTGCTCAAAAGCTGAGGAAGAAAACATGAGGAGTTTTATATCACTATAGAAGAAAGGTGACAACTTACTATTATAAGGCTTTTGATCTTAATTCAGCAGCTCATGCCCTCCATCTTGCAGGAGAAGCAGTTAAGGAAGTGCAAGCGATCCAGGCAGCCCCGTGTTTTATTGTGTGCAATGTACACCAGCATAAACAGCCATCTTCCAGTCCGCAAAGTTGGGAACTCCAGAGTTATCAAATACCTGAGCTAAGTCAGCAGGGTCAGTTTTATCTGAAGCCCATGTTCGTGTGTGCTCTGCTATACTCTTTAATTACATGATCACATATTGCTTCTCCAACAGGATGCCCGCCTCAGGGCACCACATGGACGCGGCTCACATACTGAGCAGCTAGTCAATATTTTGTGTTATCCTTGTTGTTTGAAGTGCTTTATTTACTGCATGCTACTCAAATCCAGCCCTTAAAACTGACTTACTGCTATTCCCATATATTTTGCTATGGTGCTTTTCACTATAGCATTTGATTACTTCATATATATTAAGTTTGCGTTGTTTTTGCAATGTATTAAATGAGGAAATAGTATTTACAAACAAAATTGTAATTGTGTTCACAACCTTGATATCAGAAATAATCTTCTAATTGTGTAAGTCACGTTGTTACAATTGCAATGGTCTAGGTGAGGCAAAATTTGCAGGAAGAAATACTACTATCCTAGGATCAGATGTCTATTTACCAAGCACAGTTCATCCCACTGTAACCACTTGGCATCATCTTGGCAATTTCCAGTTTGCCTTCATTCATTCAGACGCCAGAGTCAAAAGTCCTTTTCAGAGAACATCTGCTTTTGGACAGAAGTGAGCCAGGTGCTTTTCTCTCTTTCTTAATAGGTGCCTAGAGGAAGAGTATGCCCAGCCCACACCTTCTGTGTCAATATACAGCACAACTAAAATTTGGAGATTTTCACAAGGGTAATAGGCCTAACATCCCCAACATAAAAGCTACTCTCTTACCGAAGTGTGTATTTTTATCACTGTCTTACTGATAGGAGATATCAAATAGCTCCCCATCTGGTTCCAGCATTACCAACAATTTGCCTTCTTCCAAACATGAAGGCAGGAACTGGTCCAGACTTGGGAGCTTCAGTATTTCATCTACTGTACCTGGCCTACTCAATGGGCCTTAACTGCATCAAAACCTTCTTCCTGGAAGTATAATACGGATTTTACCCAGACTAAAGCCCCACCAGGGCAGTGGATATCTCTCTCTGAGGTCTGTAATGAATTCTTCATCCCAAGCAAGCACCAGGGTACCACCTCATGCAGAAAGACCACTGAACTCATGGTGTAGCTCTTATCCCTTAAAGACTGAAGTTCTCCATAACACAGAATGACCAGAGCAAGAGTAAAACAAATACTATATGCAGGTGGAAATGAGGCACTGGTTGCTTTAAAAGAAAGATGAATTAATTCTGGTGAATATTGCAGAAATAACAGAATTAATTTCTAAATCCTCTCTCTTTGTTCCAGCTGAGAAATAAAACACAACTATGTTATTTCAGTATGTTTATATTGTGTAACTAAAATAAACAGATATTCGCTGACCAAATAAAAATAAAAAGCTCTGCAGAATTGGTCCTTGAAAGACAAGTCCACTTCTATGTTGTACACAGCAAGTTTAATCTAAGCCTAGAAAAGATTAATGATTTATTTTTGCCTCTTGGACAAAAATATTAGAAAAAGTAGGGCCTGCTCCTACAACTTTGCTTCATACAAATAATCCTAGTAAGCAAGGGAAACTGCAACCTGAGGAAGACTGGGCATTGCCTTGTTAGGAAATCATCCTTGCTTTTCCACCTTACTAACACTAGTGTGTTCGTAACCCACGAGGGGTTGTGTGTTAAGCTTCCTATTTTCTTATGCTTGTGCTGCCTTTTTTTCCAAGCACAGATTCTTCTGTCATGCTTGGAGCATGGACTAATGACTCCAAATGGAGTCTGACCTTTGGCATCAGTAGGATTTCTGATGTGATTTCCTATTATCAAACAATACTGGATGTACTGGTGCAAAACATGTTTTAGAAATAGCTGATCCAACAGGCTATTTACAGATATGATAACACGAGGCTCTTGGTCTCCTCCTGAATTTTTATCTACCCAGGGTCAAAAGCTTTAGTGAAATTTGTGTGTATACTAATGGAATTTATTGTTATCCTAAAACAGTTATTAACGGCTGGAGTTTTACTAATCTAGTTAAATAATAACCTTTCTTATGCTTCCTTTAATCTCAGTTCAATTAATAAAGGCACCTTCTTTAACACAGCAAAAGAATCTCACTAATTATAAGCACATTCTCATGGATGCATAAATGTAATTATCAGTAAAGATTCAGAATCTTCCTTGTTAACAAGAATAGCTCCACTGAGTTCAGTATTTAAGACACACAGCAAATGTCAACATATCTCCCAGTCACTACATTATGAGTATGCATTTTTGTTAGTATTTTGAATATCTTACTCTCACTATTATGTGCACCTACACACAATTACTCTTGTGTAGAATATCCTGGGATTACAGTAGACAATATTGGCAGGAGTAAACTGTAGAAAAAAAATGTAAATATTATGAAAACTCAAAACATCATTAATTGTGGGTTCTTACACTTGCTTTACATGGCATAACTCAATAAGGAATCAGTACAGAATTCTGATCATATATATTTACCACACTCATATGCACTCTGCAAATTATATCTCAGTTTGAATCAATTAAAATAATGCTATGAGAACAGGAGATGGGCTGTGCCACTTCCAAAAAAAGAGGTCTTGCGTCATCTTAGTAGCTCATATACACAAGGGCTCAGCTGAGAATAGCATCGGAGCTGGTAATGCTAGAAGCACTAAATATCAGAAAAACGCTAGGGTCCTAAAAGAAACTGTATGCATGAACTATGCCAGATAATATCAAGAATTAAGCAGGCTGCTGGATGATAATAATGTCTTGGTAACAACTTGAGACTTAAAAATTTCTTGTACACACTCTCAAGGCAAATTGGAGCTTAAATCTCTCCTGTTTTCTCTCACCCACAGCAACTTTGGGCACTTTGTGCAGTCAAAATAAAAACACACTGCTGACATAAAAAATATTGTTTGTTCAAACAGTCTCCATTGAAGTGACATACATGCTGATAGACTGGAGCAGAGTTACAGGCAAAAACTACTAAAAAGGATTAGGTGAGCCAGTAGCTCCCCAAAGGACCAAAATGGATGAATTAATGAATTGCTATGGTGTGGCATAGTGCAATATGCACTAAAGCAGAGCTGTTGCTACAGCAAGTGACGACAAATGCTGATGTTAATGAGAAACCCTCCTGTTCCCTTAGGAAAAGGTCATGATGATCAGCTAGGACCACTGAGCAAGGCAGTCCGTGTTAGAAAGGAAAATGGGAAAAAATAGCTAGAAAGACAGAGGCAGATGTCATAACAATATCCATGTGAAATAAGAGTGAACCAAGATTTGGACAAAAAAGATTGGTATTCTTTAGTCTACATATAAGCACAAGACTCAGTGTACATTTGGGAGCTACACAAAGACAAGCAAGAAATACAACACATTTTTTGATATTGAGAATGGGATGTGCCATTTAAAATGGATGCTGCTGCTTACAGAACTTGAACCTGCCTCATCCTTCCAGAAAATCAAGCCAGTGGCACTTATGCCCCAGCGCACAGGCTGCAAGGTTTAAAACAATATGTGTCCTCCCCCGCTAGGAGGGTATAGCTGCTCACTTTGCAAAGGATCATCCATTTCATAACGTGCTGTATTTGCAGAAAGAGGAATTAACAGGTCTGGACAGCACTACCAGATACTCCAGACTATACCCAAGTGGTGTTGTCTTTCTGCCTGTTTGTCCCCAGAGAAAACGCAGCCATAGCCACCCTATGTTCCAGAGTTCTCCTGAAGGATTATCAGACATAAGCAAGCTTAATCAAGAAAAGCGTGAAATCACAGCAAAGCCAGTGTTTCCTGTTTTGCAGATGGTGAGCTGCCAGAAAGGATCAGCACGGTCTTAATTACAAGCATGATGAGAAAGGCAGGCAAGATGGGAAGGTATGTGCTATGGTGTGGGCAGATCATTACACAACAGCAAGGCTGTTAAACACGCAGTGCAATATGAATCAGTAAACACCAAAAAAAAAAAAAAAAAAAAAAAAAAAAAAAAAAAAAAGGCCCCATGCATGTTTTTCTGCACTCCAGAAAGGCAGAGATAAAATTGTTTACCAATTGTTTACTGTAGGCATTGGAAACTGAAAATTCAGTTTATTGAGATAACTCGAGCTGCTAAGGACTGTAGATCTTGTGGGGTCATTTGACTGAAGTAGCAACAAAAATATACTTTGTGTCCTTCCCAATACACAAATCTGCAAGGAACGTAGAATCCAATACTAACAGCAGCAAGTATCAGCTGGAGTAGAGACAAAAATCAGCAGCTGTCTCTCTTGCCTCTGTGCAATCTGCTTTACTTTCAGAGGCCCAGACTCTGCTTTACTGCACTAGACATACTCACACTGACATAAGACAAACTTCTCTGAGGCTGATGCAGAATTATGGTTAGACTGGGTTTTTAAACTCCAAACCAAACTCTCCTCTCTATTTCTCTTGCCCCAGGAAGGTATGGAGATAGCCAGGTACATGTGTAGACACGCGCATAGAAGTGTAGTGCATGCGTGCTGTGTTGCATATATGTATGCTATACACACATGCATATCTCCTTACAAAGAACAGGTTTTGCAACGAGCGAAGGAAACATCCTTCATTACTCCAGGAAAATGTTGAGGAAGCAATTGTGACTTGGAGAGCTGTGTGCTTCTGAGCCTCTTACTTTTTTACATGGGCTGTAGCCATAAAGGAAAGGGGGCTTACCCCTCCCTGGAGCATGGAGGTATCCCTGTATCTTTTTTAAGTCTTTCAGCATTAAAATCCACTATAGTGATACTTTCCACCTGTCCTTAAAACTGAAAGGAAATCAGTAATCACCAAGGCAGTTGGCTGAAGCAAAATCTACACTTGCCTGAAGTATGTAAAGTTTTACGGTATCCAGAAATGACCCAAGTTTCATGACCTTGATGTTTGTATAACAAAAACCAGCTTCTTGGCCTCACAAACTAAGTAGCAGGAAGTCAAAGTTTTCATTGCCTAACAAAAGGTTACTTACAGTGCAGACACTGGGTGTCTAACTGCTTCTATGATTATAATGAAGAGAAAAGCATTTCATACATAGTTATTTATACATATCACTAATTTTAGTGATTGTTTTTCTATCCTAGCTTCAAAAAAACAATCTTTGAATTAGGTTACCTAGACGATGTAAATACTTCCTACAAGAATTTTGTTATTTAAAAACAGCAGAAGTGAAATACTCAAAATCTGTGCAAAATAAGAGAGTTTATGTTCAAATAGAATAAATCTCATACTTTTCCCAAAAGAATCTGTGTATTTCTAACAAGACACATACGGTATAAATTTATTCATAGTTCTTTGCCTATTCATATTAGGACAGGGAAATCAGTAGTGCTTTTTTGAAGCAAGATGCTATATTGTAATTGTTGTTTTTTCAGTCTATAAAAAGATGATGATCAGTATTTCTAGAAAGTGCTGTTGGCTGAAAATTGAGCAATATACCTTCAATCTGCAGACATGGAGTTTTCTGTAAGCAATTTACAAATTCAGCCTGACTCTCAACAACAAAATAAAGTCTTGGACCAACTAAACTGAAAAGTAATGAAAAAAAATACAGTACATCTTTTTTTCTATTGTTTTTGTGGAACTTGAAAACAGGACAGGTTATCATCACCTCAACAGTAAAAAAATCACCAGAGAGTCAAGGCTCCTATTTCTGAGCATTCATTTATTCTGTGCTTTGAGTTAAATCATGGGATCATAGATTTCATTTGAAAATATTATTTGTAACAGAATCTAAGGAGTGCCTCAAAGCCTTTTTAATATTTGAAAGGTTTTTCAAGCTCCTTGAAATAAAAGGGCTACTTCAATATTTCAACAGAAACCAAAATATCACTCCGACTACCAAAGGGGTAGAATTTTGAAATTTACAGAGTGGTCAATGATAATTGATAATGCACTTCTATGGGTGACAATAAAGGGTCCCCCCTTTATGGGGGACAATAAAGTGGTATAGACAGACACTAGTGAGAATCTGTCTGGGCTTTTCATTTGCATAGTCAGACCCGAATGCTTCTTGATAGCAGGAAAGTTAAACTTAGAAAATAATGATTAATCATTTCCAGTTGCATGAGTTACCCAAACTTCATTTTATTTTTCTCCTGGAAAGCACAGATGGACTGATAGATAATTAGTTGGCTAGATTTATGAAATAGTATATAATTCACTCTGTAAAATTCTACCTTAGCTCCTCTTCCTGTTTTTCAAAAATTCAAAAGTATCGGCATTAATTTTTTATATCTTCCAGATATATTTTATGATTGTCTATTTGATTTAACCCTTCCCATGTCTGCTAGCTAACATGGATTTTTAACATGTAATAAAATTTAAAAAATTCAGTGAAAATTCTTTGGGAATGTTAATTGAAAAATCTGGCAGTGATCGCTTAAAACTGTGCCACTAATGCCAACAAAACCAACATTCAGAGGACAGGAAGCCTCCCTGATAGTGATACAGTGAAGTGAGGTTGTACTTTACACCAGGGCAAGCTTGCTCTCTAACAGAGATTTCTCCTTTATGGGGAAACAAAGATCAGTTAGCAAAACACACACATTTGTACAGTTTTGCACACTGAAGTGCTGAGCTTGCTGACTGTTGGCAAAAACTCTGAAAAAAAAAGTAGGCAGGGCCTCCAAAGAAGAAAGATTTATTTTGTTTTTCATAACCTGAAAAGTCATGAAATACAGAATGAAGATTGTCCTGATAAATTGCATTTAATTCTTGGGAAAAGCCAGCTACTAATTCCTAGGGAAAACTATGCAAAACAGAAATAACCTTAGACAGGTTTGTGACTAAAGTTCAAATGCAGGCTGCAAAGGGAGCTGTTCAAAATAATTCAGTCCAAATTTTCCTATACTGCTTTTTCCCCAGGTTTAAGACGGACACTTTAAAATACAGAGTAGAAAGGGAATGACAGAATGAAAGTGACAGCGCTGAAAGGAAAAACTGTCAGTCAGTAGTATACATCAATCAAAAGGACAGTTCAATCAGTGATTTAGCAGATGAGATTATAATATTTTTTGCTCTCATTTTTTCTCCTCAACCCCTTTCTAGCAGTCTGTCATTACAAAAAGCTGTGACTCATCATCAGCTTCTGATTATATTAGCAGAAAGGACAATTAAAATATTGGGATAAATCAAACTGCAAAGAGTTTTTATGATGCTGTGATGTTCTCTGGCTATCCAGAATTTTTTCTTTGGCTTTTCAATATTAGTTACCGCATGCTGATTCCTCTGATGGTGAAGAAGGTTCCTGCATTTTGAAAAGATGGATTTAACCTGAGCCACATGTGTACATACCTGCAGAGTCTTATTTTGAAGGGCCTAAGTCTAAACTAGCATGCTTTGGTTATGATGGGGTTTATTTTCCGAGATCTGGTAAAATGGTTACCAAACTGCACATCTGCATGCAGATGAGCATCCTGAAATTGTAGCGACCATCAGGAAATTTGAGCAGGTTTGGAGGAAAAGTAAGTAGTGCTAAGGAAAAGCAAGCTGGGAAATCACCATTAGCATCCCCATTCTTGGTAGGGTCAGAGGGTCTTAGAGCAAAGAAAAACATTCCTGTCCTCTGCCCCATGGCTGCCGTCTGCTTCACCTCCCTGACTTCGACAGGGGGTTCAGCAGGTAGTGAGAGGAGTTCAAGGAGCCCGTGATGTCCGTCACCAGTGACACCCTTAACGCCGGAGCTCGAGGAAAGGAGGACCGCGTGCGCACGGAAGCACACAGCACACCCTAAGCCCTGGGAATGACTATGGTGCATACCGTGAATTACACTGAGGTCTTTTTTTTTTTTTTTTTTCCCCACTGACTTTGGTTATCAGCCCATTACATTACTGGTACTGATTTTATTTATGGCTTTATGTAATAGCAATCATTATGAAAACAACCAGTGCAGTGATTGACCGGTGATTCGGATGTGGTAAACGGCACTTAAGGGTCAAAGAAATGAGAATAAAAGACATCATTTCTGATTTGGGAAGTATGTGATTTTCCACATTTGTGCATTCAGCAAGGGCCTCAGCTGAGGAAGAATCACTGGAAGCTCAGAGAAAACTCAGGGGCAGTACTGTTACATATGTGCCTGTCTTCTCTGGCATCCACAATTTGGTTAGATGGCTTTCCAGTCATTCATATTAATCTGAGTGTCATCAGCATATGAGTAAAAATATCCGGTCTATGGATTAAATTGAATATTGTGATAGTCATCTCCAGCAGTGAAGCTCATGTAAGTCCACTAATATCAGTGGGTCTGTGTTTGAAAGGAACCAGAAGGAGCATGAGAGACCACAAGGAAGAAAATATTTTTCCTCCTAGTATGCCTCATCTTTTCACTTCCCTTCAAACACATTTAGTAATAAATAGCTCATAGCATAGATGTGCTGGGTAAATGCTGCAAGTTATGAGGCAAATTTACTGCCTCATAAACTCACAGCCAAGTAAAGCTGTCATTTACAAGAACAATTAAGTAATCATTCTGTTCCACGGAGGGTAGAGGGTATTCTTGAAGCCTGTAAATTCACAGGAAAGAGAAGCTGATCATATGCTCAAAACAAACACTAAAACCTTACTAATATTGAATTCACTTGCACACTTTAAGCCTGCATATATGTTATTTGTTTTCTAAGAATTGCAATCCAGCATACAACTACCATATATTCAGCTAAAACACAGAAGAAAGGCAAAAGTCTCCTGTGGTGTTTTTTGTTGTCTGGGCCTAAAGTGTTCTCTTGAATTCTCACTAGTGGCATGATGCTAGAGAAAAGAAATGCTGAGAGGATAAGAGTCTTATCTGCAGGCCATGTAAGAATCTGGCATTTGGGGGTAATACAGAAATCGCTAATGTCCCAATGAGCAGAGGATGATATTAAAATAGGCCTCTTCTGCTTAACCTGCTTATGCTATTCACTCCTATAAACCTCTGCCAGGATCTGTGCAGGAAGGCTTCCCAACCGTCAGAGCACTAGCTGGAGTTTGCAGGGACTGTAAAATAAGACTTCATGAGACCTGTTCCCTGAAATAATTGAGGGATATCCTGAGTGCTGTAGGTGAGCAGTGCTATGGACACATCATTTTACAATTATATGGCCTCAAAGGAAGTAAACACACACAGACAGCAAGGACACGTTGCTGTGTGGCAGCTCACGTCAGCTGCTCCTGCACAATCTCAGTTTCTTGGGACCTTCCTGGTTGACCAGAAGATAGATGCATGTGGATCTATCGCACACAGAGATTGAGATCTAGAACAGTCTAGCTATCAGACTATGCTTAGGTGAAAGGACAGCATTTGGAAAAGGTTTAAAAAATGAGGCTGAACCGAGGCACTGAATAGGAAAAACCTTGGTTGGTAGTTTAAACTATGTCAGTTCTGTCATGTTCACTTGGAACAAGAACTGTTCCTCAAGCCTGAACTCTCCAGTTGTCTGCACTGTCACAGAGCTGACCCACATTTCAGGTTTAATCAGAAGGCAGCTAACTGAGCCTCCTGCTAGCGAAACTCAGTCAAAGATTGCAGAAATGGCTCACATTTGAGTGCTCTGCTTGTAAATAGCAGAGATGCAGCTGTTTTCAGCCTCTTATCTTGCAAACTTGCAATGAAATTCAAGCACAACTCCTAAAGGCAGAGTGGGTAAAGCCCTAGTTCCTTTCCGTATTACCCTGGAGTAATAGTAGGACGGCATAGAGTTACACGATGTTTTTCCACTAGCATGATACCAACAGTACCTACAATATTGCAGCTTCTCAAAGCCAGCCTAGGCAACACCATGGTCCTTCCTAGAGCTGTCAGTTTTGCTAACACCCTGGGAATCCGAGGTAGCTGATAGCAAAATCTGGAAAATTTCAGAGAAAAAAAGCTGGTATAGCTAAGCCCCTGGAGACTATAATTTCTATCTGAGAAAAAGTACCGTAAAACCGAAAACAAACACAGCACATATGTAAAACTAACATGGAAACTTCCTGTCTAAAATCGTATAGAAAGTGACACAAGATTCATGTTACAAACCAGATATCACAATATACAGCATGTTTTAAACTGTCATTACTGTCGAGGGAGACATATAAATGTACAGAAAGCCAGAACAGACTTCTTTAAATTATTAATCATAGCTGTCTAAGAATAACTTGGTGAATAAGAAGAAAAATGGCAAAAATGTACTATTAAAAACATATTAAAACAATAAAACATGTCAAGTGCACTGATCTTCACTAAGCACTTTTCTGTAAAATTTATATTTTCATAGAAGCATCTTTAAGTAAAATTACCCTTTTTGCCCACTTTGGTATTTATGATATTAATTTCCAAAAGGTTTATGTGTTTTGCTGCGTGCTCCTTTCCAAGCACCATATTGATTCTGCAGTGGAAGCAAAGAGCTCCCAGACAGTTGCTGTGGCAGTTGTGCAGGTTTCAGAGTTTTAGGCAGAAACCTTGTAGGTCTGAACACGAGCTGAACCATGGAAAATTCTCCTTTGCACAAGAGAGAAACTATGGCAGCAAGAGCATGCGGCTGTTTTCTTAATCCCAGTGGAAACAGGATGCTCAAAAGAGTATCTGCCTTTTGCCTGAGTGTAGTTTAAAAGCTTGCATATAACCATAAGGAATAAACGGCTTAACCTGATCTCAGCATATGAAACAAATTCACAAGAGAAACACATGCACACCCTGCTATTTGTCCACGGACTTGAAAACAGCCTTCTTTCAATGCACTGTTATGAAGCTATTACTCTCGAGTCTGTTATAAAAGTATTTCACGGCTTATTCTGATGGTACTAAGAGCTTTTCTATGCAACATTTTTATAATGTTGTACAAACAACACAAGAACAGATTAAAATACTGGCTTTAAGACTAGTCTATAAAATATGGCATTGTGATCCACTGCAGGATTTGATTACTAACTTTTTAAGTAACTAGCTTATTTTTGAGACTTTTACTTCTGTGCAGCTCACTAATAATATTCTGTGCAGCCTACTAATATTCATGCAATCAAAATGTGAGCAAATTGTTAATGTTATTAGATTTGGATCCTTGCTCTAAAAAGAAAGACACGATACATCTTCTTATACCACCAGAATGCCTCTAGTTGGAAAGGAAATCTTTTAAACTTGTCTAATAAATAGTCTTCACCACAAAGATTCTTGGTCTTTGAATATAGAGGTTTTTCATTTTTTCTCCTATTAAACTTGACTATTTAATTTTTCATGGATCTTCTCAACGGTCTTTTCAAAAAAGGAAAGTCTCTTTCACAGATGTCTGTACTTAGTATTTTTTACATTTAAAGTTATATAGCAAGCAAAGAACTGTTTTAAAGTAATCTATGAGGGGTGCAAAAGTTTGATTTCAGAAAAAAACAAAAAGCAGAATGCTCTATTTGCCTCATCCTAAACAACCAGCCTTTCACCAATGACTGGTGTGATAAGGTATATTAATCAGTGAAAAATTACTTTTCAACACAGAGAAATCCAGATGGTACTGTGGCATTTTGAATGTTCCTAATGGAATTATATGATGTCTTTACCACTGATGTGAGGGTATTTTGTCTCCTTGTGTTTGCAAAAAATACTTTTTTTCCCTGCACATAATATTAACAATAAAGTACTCTGTAAGTGAAACCATTAAGCACTAATTAGCAATCAGGTTAAAAAATACATTTGGCTGCATCTAAAATTTGTTAGAAAATGACACGTTCTAGGAAAAATGCAGTTTTAAAAAATCATAGTTCCTCGTATGTTCAATATAATATATTGTGATTCAAAAATAATAACTACCCATGTTTTGAAGAGATGGTAGGCTGTGTTAATTACATATATTGAGCATCAGACAGCTCTGTAGCTTGGAATATATATTTTATATAGGAAAAAAAGAAACTTTCAATAATCACTTCACCCAATCGTTTGTCTTGTTGTCACACGGCGCAGGGATTCAGGCTCCCTGTTGCTGATGCCCCTCTGTGCACGATGGATGGACTGGGGCTTCCCAGCGACACCACCTCTAGCAGGGGCCCAGAGGGCACCAGCTCCAGTGTGGCCACCACCTCTGGAGTCACCACTCTTCCTATGGGGAAAACTGGGTGTTCTCACTGAAGGCAGGGCTTTGGCAAGGTGGGCGCAAGAAATGTGTCCTTGCAAGGTCTGCTACTGAGGCAAAAAAAATCCTCAGAAATTGAGAAGATTCCTATGGGCAGGCAGGAGATGGTTTTGCAATGCTGACAGGAGGATGTAAGGATATATGGAAGGAAGGAAGAAAGAGAAAGTGGAAGATGATATATTGAAATTTGGGAAAAGCAACTACAAGAGAGAGAGCAGTGTTTAAATGAGAACCTAACAAATCTGACTTTGGTAGAAACATTTTGATTTTCAAAAACTGAGGAGACAGAATTGGGAACAAATTTATTGCAGGATAAAATTTTTTGAAGCTTTAAGATATAACTCTATATTTTAAATCCCCGTGAATATAAAAGCATGTACAGTGTTCATCTGCACAGCTTTTGGTGGTATAATTTGCAAATTATATGTATCCTACGGTTACGTTTAGAACACATGCATTTGTACTCAAAGAAGAAAATCTCTCTGTAGTATCATTTTTTTTCTTATAATTGTGTTACTTAGCTTTTTCAACTTTGCTAGCTAAAACCATTAGTACATGATTAAAAAAAGATTATTAAAAGTACAGAACTAGTGTAAGATTCTATTTCTAATCCAAACATGTTGCTTAATATAGTGCTTTTTAACTTAAGTTTACCTTCTTACATCAGTTTTCCTGTTCTGGTGTGGGTATGTAGATGTAATAATATATTACGCATATAATATACCAAATACATCATCTGCACATTTTACGCTAATTCCTGTTCTATATCAATCAGGACCAAATACTCCCACAAGTCACTACAATGAAGCTAAAAAGACTTGCATTAGTGTCATAATACCTGCCAAGTATATATATTCATATAAGTATATAATATTCAAGTATATATATTATCAGTATTGCCAGGATTGGCATTTCACTTCCCATAGTTCTGTGCTTTCTTTTATTAAATGTTTTGGTTGTATGAGTATATACACAGTTATAAATGATTATATTAGTTATATGAGTATATATTGGTTATATGAGTTCCTTCAGCTCTAGGAAGATATCTATCTCGTGCGACTTAATGATTCCAACAGCAAATACAAATAAAGATGTAACACAGCTCTGGATGAATGAACCACAAGTAATACAAATCAAAATCAAGATTTCTTTTACATTCCAGATCATCACAGTGCCAGGGGAAAAAAGGACATAAACTACTTAGACGATATTTTAGTTGTTGAAAACAAACGCAGTAAATTGCTCAAGCCGTATACATAGTGTTTGAGGAATGTGGATGGGTTGCCATGGCATAAAACTCTGGGGAAGAAAAAAAAAAAAGTTTACTTACTATTTTTTGACTTTATCACCAGATTAAAGGATGATTTGGATGATGAAGTGCTTGGCACCACAATTTCTATTAAATCACAAAAATAGCATGAGCTGCTAGAAGAAAGCCCCAAACACACACCCACATTAAAGACCAACAAACATCTCTACTTTGGTAAGCGATAAAAAATCTATCAAAGACCATTAGGATAAAGAGGTCACCTATCCTCTCTTCCAAGGATCAGGATTCTTCCATCTGCAACTCCAAATTATTTTGCTGTGCATTCACACTTGGTTGTTCCAGCTGCACTGTGCCCTCCACATCCCCCCAGCAGATGCTATATACATTCTCCCTCTCTGTGTGACACACTAACATTTCTAACTCAGATTTTACCAGCCCAGCATCCATTTCTTGATTCCACCAACCCCAGCCATGTTGGCATGGATGATCTTAATCCACTCTCAGACGCATGGACCTGTATGAGAAGACATAGCGCCACTAGTTTAAACACCCAATTCAATTAACGCTTTTTTTTGTTGCATTAGGACAAAGAAGACCAGAAACCTAGCACACCAGGCAGTGCAAGTGGGTGTCTCAGAAGAAAACGTCTCTACATGTACCTTGTTCATCTAAAAGGTAGACAGCTGCTTGTTACACAGGCAGTGAATTAAGCGGTAATTGTGCTCCCCATCTGCCTTTCCCTTCTTTCCCTTCCTCCTGCAATTGGGGCCAGCACAGTCAATGAATTAAACTGCGAAACACACGGCTCCCTGACCTCGAGGTCAGAACTATCATAAGCACTGAATGGAACTGCTTGCAAATAGCACTTGTCATGCCCTCACTTTCCATTGGAAATCGAGTAATGACACAGGCAGTGTGTGGAGGCGCTTGCAAAGGTCACCGTTTTACACCAGCCAAATCAATTTCCTACAACAGTGGTGCTGAAACTGTTGAGGTATTTTTTTTCCTAAGACTTCGTTGTTTTTGATGGACCTTGTACATGCATTTTTTTGTCCTTTATTAAGAAAATACATAAATAAATAAAGATTCTCATCAGAAATTTGCATGGTTGGGAAGATGTAAATCCAAAGTCCTTTTTTTTTGACTTCTGCTGCCCAGGATACAAAATGAAATGTCTGCTCAAACCCTCCAAGAAACTACTGCCTCAGCCTTCAGAGAAGGGAGACTGAGCGCGCGGTGGTGAAGAGCAGTGTCAGCAGAAGAGTGCTAATTCTGAGGGAAACTGCGAGGATCGGGGAAGTGGTAATTCTCACTCACTATCAAAGGTTGAACTTGAGCTCTTGCCACCGCAGCATTCCCCAGCGTGCAAATGGGCAGCAGCTTCATTTTTGTTCTCTTCACAAAAAACTTCAGGAAAAATGATGCTGAGTAGCAGAAAGCCTGAATCACATAGGTTCCACTTAGCTTTAATCTGCCTCTGGCTTGTACCATTCAAGTACTTGAAGATGAGTAAAGTTCATTATTTGAATCCACTATCAATTAAATTCAAATGCTGATAGAAAGACAGTAAGTAGAAAGTAAGAGGGAAGTTCACAGAAGATATCTATATAAATACCTAAAAGAATTAATGACCAAAACACATATTTGTTAGCATTTACAGAAATTAACTTTGTCTTAAATTCAGTCTTTCTGTATGTACTAGTACAGTATGTTTTCTCTATTAGGGTTTGAACTAATCATCAGCTTTAAGGATACCAAGATGAAAAGATTGCTAGGAACTCTGTTAGTCAAGGTAAAGTCAAAAAATTGTATTTTAAAAGCATCAATTACCTATGCCAACAGCGTTATTTGAAAACTCATGGAACACACATCTTGTTAACATTTTAAAGGCAGATTACAGTGACTAATTGAAATCCATTTCATGAAAAACGTTTCACTGCCTTTTCTAAAACCTTTTTCTTTTTCTTTCCTCTTGTCTACAGTTCTTCTCCAGCTGAAAGGCTCCACTGAAAGGACCTTTCCTGTTAAGGAGAGCATCTAAGAATACATTTAACTTTTGCTGAAGTTAATGGGATCTAAGCATGTGTTAAAGTGTTTTTCTGAACTACAGCCAAAAATTGAAAGCAGAACTGTGAAGTTTCTGTTTTTCAGTAACTGCATGTGTTCAGGCCTCTATTTCACAGTTGTATTATCTTACTTTCCTCATGAAAGCTGCATTTTGGGTATTCTTCTTTTTACTGAGCATCTGGAAGGGCAGAATTTATGAGTAGGTTCTTAAAGACAGCTGGGAATGTAAGAATACACACTAGCAGCTAGTGGTGTTTCTATTAATTGGAAAATAAGAAAAGAGGTACTGCCGGAACATTTTTGAAAATCTAGTCAGTTGTGCTCCAGGTTTTGGGGAGAAACCTTGAAATTCTGGCATAATTAAAAAGAAACAATTAGTTCTGTACCCCAAACTGCACAAGAATCTTTATCTTGGTTTCACTCCAACACTTTGTCTAACAGGCTGAGCATCAGCCTGTTAAAACATCTTAATAGAGCTAATGATTATAGGTGGCAACTCCACAAGTTACTTGCTATCCCATGACAGTAACATGATTACACACACTTTTCCTTGTTGTATTGTTTCTTTATCCACATTCCATGACCTCCTGCATATTAACTTCGTCTGCCACAGAGTTGCACAACTAGAGAAGGCTGAGAAGGGATCTAATCAGTGTATACAAATACCTCAAGGGAGGGAGGGAGAAGGATGGGACCTACCTCTTTTCAGTGGTGGCCACTTATAGGACTAAAGGAAGCAACTCTAGGAAAAATTTCCTAACAGTGAGGGTGACAGAGCACTGGCACAGGCTGCCCGGGGAGGTTGTGGAGTCTCCTTCTCCAGAGATCTTCAGAACCCGCTTGGACACAGTCCTGAGCCACCTGCTGTAGGTGGCCCTGCGTGTGCAGGGGGGTTGGACTAGATAATCTCTAAAGGTCCCTTCCAACCGAAAGGATTCTATGATGCTATGATTCTATGAACATCAATATTCACAGAAATAGGTGAACATTTGTTTTACTAACAGTCCTAGTAAATATTTGATGCTTATATTTGTAGCAGGATTTGGCTCCTGATTAACTCACAGAGCAAGGTTAGAAAGGTTTAATCTAGGAAATAGCCATGTTTAAAGAATGCAAGAACAATTGCTCAAAAATTAATCGTGCTTTAGGATGGAGTTCACCTGTTTCTGTGTCATATTCCATAATGTCTTGCATAACTGTGTCAGAAAAACATGTTGCTTTTGAAATCAATGGTGATCTAGTTAGTGAAGTGTTCATGTAATTCATTTTATCCTGAAGTACATAACTAAAACTGGGTAGATAAGTAGGACCCTAAAAAAGTCTGTTTCATTCTAACATCACTTTTTCTGTGGAGAACATTGTGGTTCAAGTACTCAAATTTATCTCTTCAAACCCTGCCTGCACCCAATTGTCTGTTGAAACTTTTTTTTCAGATGTGAAAAAAAGATCATTTTCCTGGTAGACTAGTTAGAACTAGTCCTGGTAGACTGTTTGAACAGTTTTAGTTTGTTTAATAAAAGATATTGCATAAATCTACAAACTTTCATATGCATATGCCCTTTGACAGTTACGTCTACTACAATGCTCCCAGTATTTATCTCCAAATTGATTATAAAGGTCATCAAGGGTCATCAACCCAGATGAAACTTTATGGACATTTAGAGATAAAATAGAGGAATCTCGTCTTTGGTTCCTTACAAATGCCTCTGAATATAAATTAGAAAATATCCTATAAAGTATCACAGAGAAAGGCTTGCAAGGAGATCAGTAAGCTCCAGATGCATGTTGAATGACTCGGTCTGAAAAGCTTAAAGCACAGCTTGTTAATAACAGGGTGGGAACAGGAGGGAGTGTTTAGGGCTTGGTTCTCAATCACGCACCAGAAACGGAAACAGTTCAAGGAAGACAGTGAGAAAAGAAACCAGGAATGAAGAATTGTTTTTAAAATAATTCTACCAGAAAAAAATTATGGAATACAGCAATTGAAAGAAAATCATGTAACAAATATCTCATGAGGGAAATGTATGTAGTTACATTTCATAAACAATAGGGAGAAAAGAAAAAAGAACATGAATGCAATTTTTGTATTTTTTAATATGTTCAGTAGCACTTGTGGGTAGCAAGACTATTAGGCAAGACTAAATATTGCTCAAGTTTTAGATATTCAGTTGCAAGGAAATCGTGAGTCTTCAGTACGAGTCTGAGCACAAGCATGGGTTCAATATCAGAAGAACACTGCTTTTTCTATAGACTTTCTTTGATTGTATGATTACTAAAATAAAGGTATCTGTAGAGCAACTGGAGGTACTTAATTTGTCACCCTGTCTTTGGCAGGTTAAAGCTAACCTTTACCCTGGCATTTTATACCCTGGGGTTACTGAGAGCAAACTGATCTCGTCCTATGCTTGGTTCTAGCTGTGGAGGTGAAGGGTTCAGGGCTCCTGTCTGTGACTCTTTCCTTTGATTCCTTTCCCTTTCCTGGAAGAGGAATCATGACTCCCTTTGGTCTAACCTAATCTACAAGCCTTAAACTTTTAAAGCTTAAAAGTTTCAAAGCCTTTAAACTGTAGGGCATTTCCAGGCCTCCAAGAGCCAGATTGTGACTGGCAGTGCTGGCTGGTCGTGACAGGATGGTTTCAGGCAGGGCATAGCCATGGCTGCCACCCATCTCCGGGGGCGGAAGGGTGCGGGCAGCCAGGAGGTGGAGGCAGCAACACTTAGGATGCTGCCCAGGAGAGCCCTTCCAGTCCTCGGGCAGTGGGTTGGCTGGAGAGGTCCCCAAAGCCAAGCTGCATCCACCTAAACCCCGAGGAGTCTCCAGCAGCACCGGCGCCTGGACAGGCTGCCTGTGGGAGCCCAGCGAGGCCCGACTGGCAGCGTCCGGAGCGACCCGGCGCAGAGGTCACGTCCATAGGGCTGGAGGCTGCACATGCAGCCGCGGCTGACGCAGTAGCAGCGACGTCCTAAAGGACGTGCAGAGTGTCCACAGCACGTCCACAGCAAGCACCGCAGGCGGCTCTGTCAGGCTCCGTGCATCTGACTACAGTTGCTGTTTTGCGTATGAGTAATTTTCTACCTTCTCTCCCTCCACCGCCCAGCTGCAAATGCCAATTCTGAATCCTTACATTTTTTTTTCCAGGGACAGAGATTTTGCAAGAGTTTGGCTGTTGGGCTGAATATTTCAGCAACAGCATACTGCTCCTATTCCTGGTAGGGCTCTAGCTAGATATACCTACTTCCCTGCCCCATATATGGCCAAGATCTGCTTTCTGTCATTTTGGAATTTGTCCATAGAATTTACTCATCTCTATTTTATTTACTTTTTATTTATGTTGCACCTGTGAATTCTTCCTACCTCAAAGATACTGATAGAAATTGGAAATGTATAACTGGTTTACGCCAATCTTTTACACTTTTCTAATAGGAGCTAATGCTTATGCTTTGCTTACATCTTTTTATATTCTAACTTTTATTACTTTCATATGAAGCTATACTGAACACTGATCCACTGCAGATAACTATTAGTATTAAATGAGCCATGACGTAGCAAAACAAAACAAAATGGGAATCTCGTTACATTCAACTAAAAGGGGTCTATGTCTGTAGTAGGGGAAGGAGTTAATGACAGACACAGAAGTTAAGTCAAGATTAGCTCATCTGAATATCAAGTTGCATTTTTATTAGGTTATATAGAACATACCATGGTAAAGATAGAAAAAAACCCTCAAGGCATACTATTCGTATTATGCACACATAAATACATATGCATATATACGTATACACATAAACATATGCACATGTGTACAATAATGTACAATATATTATGTATAATATACATATTAAAAATCTCTTTTCATTTACAATGTGGTGATGAACCAAGGTCTTAAATACATACAGAAGAGAATAAAGCAACCTTCCTTTTAAATATTAAGTGCAAACATTCCATTATCGGGCACAATTTAAAATTGTGGTTCCCCCGAGAAAATTACTTTTTTCCTTTTTCTCGTATTATCATCACTGTGAAAAAATAGCACACACATTTTACATGAACATTTGAAGACACTTTTATTTCCTAGGAAAATATTAACAATTAACCCCTTAGATTGTGTTTGAAGAATTTTTGATTTTGCAAAATACTTATTCTCACATGCTGAGAATGCTGAGTATTTCTTTAATACTGTGCTCTTAGCAATAATATTGCTTTGGACACTCTCTCAAAGCTATCAAACAAATATTTATATTTTTTGTTTAAAAGATGTAATCGATTGCATGTGGAATCTTGTCAAGGGTAAAAAAGGATTTGGCTTGTTGTATATTTTGTATCTAAAATGGCAGATTAGGATTGTGGTAGATGGGGGCTTGAAGAAATAGCTTATTTGTAAAAATATGGGATAGCAGAAGCTTTAACATACCGCAGTGACTAATTTTAAAGTCTAAAAGTAGATATGAGAAATGAATAGAAATTAGTGGTCTTGATTTAAATCTGGTGCATCTTCTGGCATATTTATTTTCCATATGCATCACTACTATAAGGGGTATTTTTTATTTCATTGCAATATTTCATTTTTGATGTAAAATGAATCAGTCACTGTTCACTATGACAAATTCCATTTTAACATAGGTACCCCCTCTCGAGAAGTGGTATCCACCACCTCTTATTTAGATTGTAACAGATAGGGGAGCGTAAAAAGATAATATCTTCATACCAGATCAATATTCAGCTATCCCAGCACTTCATTTGCTAGCCTGCAATTGCGTTTCTTTCAACCATAGAGGACACAAGAGTTTCTGAGTGTTGAATTAAATACTTGGAGAGCAAAGCAAGGGAGCAGCATCTCGCCTGGCGGGGCACATGCCCTGGAGCAAGTTTGAGGTAGTGCAATACCTGGTGCAAGTCAATGCACTTCCTATGCAGCCAAGATCAGCCCTGCTCATCTGCTCTCTTTCCTCTAATGTGCTATTTTCCGCCAGGGAAGCTCCCATCTAATTTCACATATATTCACATACATTCCTCCACAGTGACTGAAAGAGAGTTCATGTGCCACCAGCTCTTTCTTTGCAAAGAGCACTGATCTTCCTGCATTACACTGGGCTTAAACTAAGCCTGCTCTTGTTATTTCTAATAAATATTTATACAGCAATGTAAATTTACATGGAACGTTTACAAACATAGATCAAACATGCTCTTTGCCACAAAAAACTTACAAACTAAACATATGCATTCCCATTGGAAAAATGATTATTAAACAGTGGCAAGACAGTATAATATGTAAACAACAGCTTATTTAATGACAAGTTACTTGTAAAAATGAACTTATAAAGGGCTGATATGTTTCTGTGACATGATTCTCGCCTCAAATACAGTTATCAGGGGAAATATTTACGAATTGACGGTCAGGACAGCAAACATACAATAATACACTTCTTACTTTCCTTTGTGCCTCATCTGAATTAGCCATCTAAACAAAATGAAGTTTGGACTAGGAGTTGAGAGGAGACATACATATGTTGAGAAGAGACATATGTTTGTAACATAAAGAGACAAGGAATAAACATAACCTGGTGTCTTCCCACTCCCACCCAGCAACTATATAGTTGCTCATGAATGTATGCATGAATATGCAAGAAAATAATGTCCTGCTGGTAGCAACTACTGAAGCTGATTTACCCTGCATGTAAAGGCAGAAATGGGAAATTAATTATGAGTCTCCAAAAAAAAAAAAAAAAAAAGGTAGTTCTTACCTTTGGTGTCCCTTAGACCCTTAGAAACTCTCATTTCTGTCTCCTGTAATTGCAGTAAACAGTTTTTTTTTTTTTTTCTTTTCCTTACCACATGCACAGTTTGTGTTCTCATCTCACTTTCATGAACTGATCAAGTTAGTAATTAGATTCCGGTCAAGTTCTGCATCAAGATCAGGAAATCTGCTAACGTCCATTTCCCGGCGGCTCTGGAAGAGGCGCCGTGCTCCGTACGGAGCGATCTGGCCCCCGTTTCCCCTGGCAGCCGGGCTAGGGGCCAGTTCACCAGGCTGCTGTTGAGTGAGGGCTTAGACTGCTCATTAACTTCCCTCGAAGGAGGTTTAATAGACTACGTCCTTTATTTATTTTTTTTTTTTCTTTTATAATTTGTTTAGATTTTCTTTAATGATTTTGGGCGTATTTTTCTCCACAGGAACTCTGATTTCACTGAAACTTCGTCTCTGGTAGAAGACAGAGGATGTGAAAGGGAGAAGAGGGAAAGCGGGGGGCACCTGAATCACTTTGGAGCTGGAGCGCAGCCGTGGCACGGCCCGCACCGGCGGCTCCGTCCTGCCGATTTCTGCGGTGAGCGTGCAGAAATTCCATCTTTCCAGAGCAGAATTTATTAGGATTATAAACCATTTATCTGTTTCATGCATTAGGAATTCTTATGCAATATGCAAAAAGAGGAAGGGAAAAAAAAAAAAAAAAGCTGAAATTGGAGAAAGAAATTGATGTGTGATTCTATGTCTTTTAATGCAGATTAACACCGGCTATCGATTGCTTGAAGTGATGCCACAGCTAAGAAACAAAGATAACTAATATCCTAATATTTTATAACTGTACTTCCCCAAGTCCAGGGTGCTTGGAAGTCATCAAAATTCACCTACAGGAGTAAAATAAAATCCAATCCATAACTGTTGAGGAGGTTCAGCCATGAAAACCTTTGGACACTTTCTGTATTCGGGAGGTGCCAAATTTCATGTAAAACTGAAGCTATAAAAGTGTGCCCCATGGCAGTAGCAACGTAATTATGGCAATACCGCTTTTGGTTTGAAGAAGTTCAGTGGAAAGCGGGCTGTTAGATATGCAGGCACATTTATGCATTCGCTTGTGTGTACCCCCACAGGCTTTTGTTCTCCCCAGGTGTTCTTGGGGTGCTTGGTGAAGTTTTATTTACTTCTTCCTTTCAAGAGGCAGAAAACGCTTAAAAACAGAAATCAGTGCAGTTTTTTTTTTTTTTTTTTTTTCTCCAGAAATCCTTGGCAATAGACGAGCACCGCCTGTTTAAAACACACCGCGGAAAGGCGGGAACTGCTGCGCCTCTAGGGCAGCCCCAGGCCCGGCCCCGCCGCCATTTCGGCCCCTCCCCGTCCTCCCCCTGCCCGGCAGAGCGCCGGCGCCCGCCGCCATTTTGGTGCCCGTTCCAGCACCGCCACGGTACCGGCGACGGGCCCGCTCCAACAGCGGCCTGCACGCGGGCGTCAGCCCCAGCCTGTGTTCACTGTCAGCCCCAGCCTCTGCCTGTCCCCGCAGTGGTTCTCTCATAAACTTGAAGAAAATCATAGAACTTTGAGTGATATAAGCAAGTTGGGGTGCTTCACTAGGGCTCCTGCAAGGGTTTTGCAGTCTGAAAAGCCAGAAGTCAAAAGCGCTTTTTTGAACTCGTTGAAGTTTCAACTCATTGAACTCTCAGCTGCTTCTGGGCAAAAAGTATTGGGTGATGCTTGGACGCTTGCTCTCGTCTCCCAGCGTTAGCGCCCGGTTGTCTTGATAACTCAAAGACTCAGACAGAAAATATGTGGGGATGGTCACAACTGCCACTGGCCTGGGGTGAAACAGTGTGGAGGGACCCCTGTAGGCAGTGCTTGACTGGCAGTGCAATGGAAAAGCAGCGATAACCAAACTGTACTGAATATGAACAGGGTTTAAGCGTTGAGGAACCGGTGTCAGCTTTACCCAGGCCTCGTCACTCATCCGTGTGTCGAAGACACTGAAGTTTGGTAACTAGGAGTGATAACGTTACTTCAGTTCCTGGGTAAAATACTCATCACTTTACACTAATAAAAAAGAAGCGTTA
>VZSV01000218.1:387746-401275 GCA_013398735.1 Nothocercus julius | reverse complement strand
GAAAAAAAAATCCTCAACATTTTCCTTTAGCTGTGAGCTTCTAAAGTGCAATCCAAATATTCAAGTCAAGAAAAAAAAAATCCTACCCTGTAAAGACACGACTTCGGTTTTACGGATTAATAATTTTATAAGGTGATTGTTTGCCAGTGTGCAGTGTCCAGATGTAACATCTATAAAGATGATCATGTTCTGAAAATGTTACGTCCTTGAATACTGTGTTCAGTTTTGGGCCCCTCACTACAAGAAAGACACGGAGGCACTAGAGCAAGTCCAAAGAAGGGCAGTGAAGCTGGTGAAGGGGCTGGAGCACAGACCTTATGAGGAGCAGCTGAGGGAGCTGGGGTTATTTAGTCTGGAGGAGGCTCAAGGGTGACCTTATCGCCCTCTACAACTACCTGAAAGGAGGTTGTAGTGAGGTGGGGGGCGGTCTCTTCTCCAGAATAACTACCGAAAATAGAGGAAACGGCCTCCGGTTGCACCAGGGGAGGTTCAGTTTATACATTAGGAAGAATTTCTACACAGAAGGAGTAGTCAGGCATTGGAACAGGCTGCCCAGGGAAGTGGCGGAGTCACCGACCCTGGCAGCATTCAAGAAACATGTGGAAGAGGCATTTGGGGACCTGGTTCAGCAGGCATAGTGGTGATGGTTTTACAGTTGGACGTGATGATCTTGAAGGTCTTTTCCAACCATAATGATTGTATGATTCTGTGATCATGAGGTTACAGTAGCAACATAAGAGTTCATAGTTTACATTATAGCCAAAAAGGCGAAAAATAATCAAAGCCAATAGATTTAATTCATTTGCAATATATTTTAAAGTGAAAAAAACTTAATATATTAAAAATACCTGTCTCTGATGGGCATCCTGATATAGGAGTAGCCCTAAAATAGAGCTTCATTTTCTCAGCAATGGTTTGATATTAATTGTTTCAATTTTCAATTTCTGAGTAGAGATGGACAAAAGTATTCACCATGACTGAGCTATTTGGCAAGAAGCTGAGGTTTCCACTGATGCTCATGCTCCTTCTTACGAACGAGCAGTGCAAAAATATCAGTCCACAGATTTGTAGGAGGCCTTTCCCGCTGCTCTTGCATCGAGCACTCAGGTTTGCAGCTCGCACTATTTATGGTGTCGGTAGGTCAACCCTGGGGAGATGGCCAAGCTCCCGGCGTGCTGAAGGTGTACCAGGCTTGTGCTGGAGTACTCCCCAAAAGACTTACCTTTCTTCATTACCTATACAGGTTCTCAATTTAAGCAGCCAAGCTGCATTTTAAAAAGAACCGGTACTAAACGTTCCTGTGGTAATTCTTTCTGAAAATAAATACGCCACAGTTTTTCCAGGTAATTCTTCTTTATGCCTGCGCATAGCACTGAGCCTAAACAATGCCTGTCTTTTACCTACTCCCTATTTCATTTCACAGTCATAAGTAAAACTTAAATATTGAATAGGTCTTCTTTTTAATTGTCTATATAATGAAGAGTTTCATGTTATATAAATATTTTAATGAAAATTTGCCCTGAAAGCTGATAATATGCAGGTGAAGGAGATTACAAGTAAAACTGGGTGAAACATGACACTTCACAAAAGCTACTTATTTTTCAGTATTTGTTTTCTTTTTTCTCTGAAAAAAAGAAAGTTTTTAATGTTTTCATAAAATGTACCTGTGTTAAAATGTCTGATTCTCAATAAAAATATCAGGTTTTAGATTTTTTTTTTTTTTTTTCTCCATTGGGTCAGAAACAATCAGACACTTTAAAACCAAAGAAGAAACTTTCACCTAAAATCTGTCTTTAATCCAATGGATCTCCACAATTTTAAACTCAACAAATTAGCATATTTCTGGTATAGTTAATTAAAATTTTTCTAGTCACCTTTGCTTGCAAATGTTAATGAAGTACATTGTCAAATTGTGATCAAACAAGGCTAGAAAACATTAATTTTCATTATTCTCTTAGTTCTACTGAAGAGTTATTGATCACCACCACTGCTTCAATTTCAAGATCCTAAAAATAGAAAACAATATTTAATAAAAGGGACAATGTTTCTATCTTGGATAACTTGCAGTTTCACAGTAGGTGGGTGAGAGGGCCAAGATGTGACTGCAGTCACATCTTGTGAGTATTGGCAGTTTCCGCTTTAGAGACTAGTCTGTGCCTTTCTAAGTTTGTATGACTTGAAAGGTTAGGGGGATTTTATATAGACTGGACCATAAATGACTCCAAATGAATGATTTAAAATGCAGAATGTATCTGTAAGTGTTCCATTATAAGGTGTGGCTTGACACCAAGTTCTGGATTTAGTTTCTCATCCATCACAGCCTAATTAGGTTTCCAGAAACAAAAAAAGGATAATTATTCAATGTGATGTGCAAGGAAGTGACCATATAACTGCCATTAACCTATGCATCACACTAAGTAATTGTCCTAAAGTCCTACCAGTAATCCCAGCTTAAAAGTTTCTTCACCTATTTCAATATAATGTGCAAAACAAAAATACTTTAGCCTTACAGCACAGTCATTATATAATATGAAGGTTACTATGTAACATAGTCATTGATCAAACTGAGTAAGTGAGAAAAAAAGGGTCAATGTTTATGTAACAGAGACTCCTTGTCAGAGTTTCACATATGTTTCTGGACTACTCCCAGGACTATCACTCCCAGGACTCCCACACTATCCTGTATAAATTATGCTATATTATTTGACTGGTTTATTCCATTAATGATAGTGTATTATTAAACACCTACATGCTTTAATGATGGCAGTATGTTAAGAATAACTTTAGTAATTTTATGACAGAAATGAAAGAACATGTAACCAAAACCAAGAGTGAAAAACTGTTCATGCACCATGCAGTGTTTTAAAAAATTCCTAGCTCGGGTATCGCGTGTTGCATTACCACAGCACCACTTCCCAGCTCATAAACACTGTCCTGCGTGTGCACCTCCGAAGCCAGCACTGCCTGCAGGATGCCTGGGCCCCGCTCCTCTGCCTGCCCTAGGCATGCCCTCTTTTATCAGGCGTTCGGTGTCTGAGCTCCGAGGAGCTCTCCAACCAAAGACAGCTACGTGAAGTACTCGTTTTTCAGCACGCATTTCCTTGACAATGTGAGGACACATTGAAGAAGGGATAGAAGAAAGCCACTGATTCCACATGAGGAGTGCTGAGTGAGGAATGCTGAGTGAGCATCGTATTGATGAGAATGCACAATACTCTTATTCTCCAGGATCATAGTTGCGTTTCCTATTCTTAAGGGCTCTCAAAGATAATGCTTATTTTTCCACGCCTCTAAAAAAAGCATTTTCTGTTCACTGCCTTTCTGGCAGCAACTGAAGTAGTTGGCAGAGGCTTCCTTGTGAGTGCACACAGGACCAAGATATAATCCTGTCTTTAACAATGTACTAATGAATGATAAATTCTTTCAGAAGCAGAGAAGGGAGAATGGCAGTATTAATAATCTTTAAGCTCTGTTACTGCAAACAGTAACTCTCCGTTCTTAATTATGTAAGTTAAAAACATGCTACATCAGAAAAGCCTTTTCCCCAAATCCCTAAATCAGTTGCTTGCTATGAGCAGAGTAGGATGAATGCTGCCAGCAAATATATATATCAATCCTGAACTCAGCTTTGTTGATGTTCACAATTCCTTTCACTTGCTTCATAGTAACATTCAGATCAGTATTTTGGTTTGCAAAAATATTCACATAGTCAATTTGAGTAATAAAATTTCATATCTGTGAAAAAATGGCAAACCATATTATATGCTACATACAGATTATATATTAAATATGTGCTACATGTAAGTATGCTACATTGTTTTCACACACCTCATATGATTAATAAAAATAAAATAACGAAAATACCATCTTGAAATCCACAGGTGCTTATGGACACTGTGTAAATTTTTAAAAAGTACATTTGTTTACTGAACAGGTCACTGAATGTCCACATGCAAGCTACGGGAGAGCTGCAGGAGAACGTGGAGCAGAGAGAAGGGTGTCTTACATCACTCAGCAGAGAATGCTGCGCTTATTAAGAGCCCTTGGAACATTTATTGAGGAAAAAGCTATCGTCAACAAGGCTCATTAACTCAGACACAGTGCTGTGCTGGCAGCTGGCACACAGCTGGCTACCTCGGAGCACGAGCAGAACAAATGTCTGTCTGTCTACAAAAGGATGCACCGATATAACAACTATACCCCAAAAAAATACCCTTTGAAGGAGATAGAAGCAGTGCTCACAAGTCCAGTTTTGGGTGGAAACACTCTTCCTGGTTCCATAGGAATGCAGAATTTGCCTGCCTGGAAGAGAATCAGTATGCCTCTAATTCAGCACTCTGCCTGGCGGAGATGCCTCAGAGAAAGACACAAGAATTACATCCCAGGTCTAGTCAAATAATCACCCCAAGGGAAGTGCTAAAGAGTTGGCTGTATCCTGCATCATGAAGTTTAGCAGAGTTTAGCAGTCCTTCTCATGATATAAAATGGGAAACAGTAGCTTCCAATCTATTTTCTTGTTTTTGATGAGTTATTCTCATGTACCTCATCACCCTCATCAATTCTCTCTCCTGTTCCCGAGCCTATCCTCAAATCCTGCAAAATTCTTTTTCTGAGATGGATAGACAAGCATTCCAGTGACCATGCTAGACCAGGCCAAATAGCATTGTACATAATGTTATTGTACAATATGTTATTTCCCAGTATAGCCCTCCATTAAATTCTCTAAATGTCCCAACAGAATTGCTAGCTTTTCTGAACAGTGCATTAAGAAGGTACCTTCAGTTCACAATAGTCCTCAGGTTTGTCACCTAAGTTGATAAGTAATAGTTCATCAGTGAAGAAATTGTATAAAAAAAAATTGTATTAAAAAAAATAAATTTTAGAATACATACAATCAAAAAAAAAATAGAAAAGAACAAAAGAGGAAGAACTTGAAGGAAGAAAAAAATTCCACTTTATTAATAGAGGTGACAATTTTTAAAGATCTGGCTAACAGGAAACAAGTAAATTGTCACTGAAGGAGTCATAGTGGGGTACTAATAGGTCTAATGGGATCTAATAGGACATTTCAAGTGTGACTACAGAAAAGCTCTCAAAACAAGGGTTTTACAGAGGCTAATAGAGAAATTGCAAAAATCACTGCCCATGTTCTTCATCTTCTTTAATTCAACCATATGAGGGAAAATTGACATTTGGGTCAAAATATAATACACTTTTTACTACTCATTTCAAAATCGTTTTGTGGACACTCAAAGATTACTTTCTCCATCCGGCTCCAAATACGTCATAAACCAAGAGAAACACATTAACAGATGGGATTTTGCATTCCCTTCCTCATTCTGCACCGTGGCACAGTGAGGTGCATTTACTTCTGTGGGGTCTGGATCACACTCTTCCAAAGCCTTTTTATCTTGATCTTCCTTTCCAAAATGCAGCTTCATATGGTCTGAACAGGTGCTGTATGGCTTCTACATCCAGAATAGCAAGTATCTCCTTCCAAATCAGTAGTGTTACCAAGCCTGGCAGCCCAATCCTGGGAGGGACTCCCCAGAATTAGAATGCCAAAGGTTTTATACCTTGAACAGAGCCATTCATTCTACAAAGGTATGAATCTCTACACAGCTTTCTCCATGTTTTTCATAAAATCTATGTTCACTTTGGACAAACATGTTTTACGGAAAAATGGTAAAATGTACAGCAGTTACAGAGCTTGCAGTGATAAAGAATTAAGTTATTGGTCGCCCTGGAGTGCTAATGAGGTAAAAATGTGCTGAATGTTCATACTTAGTTGAAATGCACATGTTCTGCTTGCTACAGGTGCACAATGCTAATTTACTTTTTGGGCAAACTGTGCACAGTTTGCATAATTTTAACATCCTAAAATCTGCAAACATTGGGAAAATCCATGTGTTTCTCTGCCTGTAGCATTAAGCCACTGAATGCCTAACAATCAATACAAGCTCTCAGATCCAGGAGGGAAACCCTACTGGAGTCCTGCATTAGCTAAATTACAGGATCAAAGGCTCCAGGTAGACCCGTCCTAGTCTTTTGTCTATAACCAACATAACCATGGCAATCTCGTTGTCTGCATGACCAGAACTACTTTTTCTCACCCAACAATATTTTAAAATTGGCAATTACTAATGATCCGTCTACTTGGAAGACATTGCTATGAGCTTATCTGATAAATACAGTACTCAAGCTAAACATTATCTTGAAAGCAAGTTGTGGAGTAATTTCTACTTTCTAATTTGCTTTAGCAATAATTGACTGCAATCCAGCCTATAAATCTTTAAAATAAAAGCATGGTATTTTTTATTACTTCATCTTTTTATCATTTGTCAAGGTAAATGCTTCTATCCATGCTGAAATAACCTAAAATTAATGCAATCAGGAGATGAAGATACCTTTTCAGTGGTCACAACAGCCAAGGGGTCTGCTGGTTGAAAGGGTGCACAAGGAATACAGTATAAAATAATATTGAGGAAGTATGTATGCACCTCACTGAAACACAGAGCACTGCAGAAATGAATATAGAGGAGTGTTAGTAGAGAATAGGTACTAACTAGAACTCACAGTTCAGTTCACAATCTTAGAATCTTCTTTAGATTATTGTGGAATATTCAGACGAGGGTACCTGGCTATGGAGTGACTACATTTTGTTTTACAATGTATCCTGCAAAACAAGAGTTTAGTAAATACATGAGAGCTTATGCCCATAGAAGACTATGTGAATTCTCTATTTTTCCTGCTGCCTTGTTAGGCATGGTATTTTTGCACAAACGTGTAACTAAATTATAATCAGTAGTTAACAGAGGCCACGGTCTCAAAAAGGCCAGAAAGAAACACAGAGATAGAGCAAAAGAAAATAACTTTATGTATTGAACATGGCAGAACAGGGTCAACAGCCAAAACAGCAGCAAGAAAAACAAGAGTATGAATCAAAGATTGCACTTAGCAAACACCAATTTGGCAGTATTAAAAATGCAAATGCAATATATGTCTTGACATCACAGAAGCATCTTTCTGGAAAAGAGACAAAGACTTTGCAGCTCTTCCACACAAGTTTGAGTATTCACATTGCACAGAAGGAAAAAATTCCTGAGTTGAAAGAATAGGTTGCTCTGGACGGTGGTGCTTTTTGACTTTACAGGTGCACTTGAAAGAACTATGGAGAGAAAATGTTTGAATACTGCAAATAATGTGTTTGAGCAAAGGTATAGTATGTTAACAGTGCACAGAAAGAAGGTCAAGCTAGAAGCATCATGCTATATTGCAAACATCTGAAATACCAGAAGTAAACGATAACACTGAGGATATTTGAGACAGATTGTGGGGACTAAATAAAAATAAAATGAATAAAGCTTTTAAACTAATAGCAATTAATATTGCAGTTTCTAGAAAGGGCAGCTCTCACCTCCTTTCCTGAAAGACTTTAAGCGAGATATCCCAACAATAAGGCTGCCCTGAAGTGTAAAGGTACTAGCCATCTGGCACACTGCACTGTTCCCTTAGTGAGCGTCTCTGGAGCAGGTGCATCATTTATAGTTCAAACACTGATGATCTCAAACACCTATCTGCAACTTCCTACCACAAATACTGCTCTGCTTTGATGCTTTAGGAATTCTCACCAACACTAACAATTATAGCAATTTTTGAATCAGAGTGTATCTTCTGATTACGAGGAAATTATACCCTTATGAAAAGTAATATATTTTTAGTATACTTGGCACACTTTTTTGTACAGCTAAGTATCTGTAGAATACTTGAATTATACCAAGTATACTCATTTTTCATAAGTGTAGAGTGACACATTATAAAACAAATTATTATAATCAGAGATTTTCTTGAAGCTATCAAAGGGCTTGATTCAAAAAGGAGTAAGTTCTTCCTAGTACCCTCAGCCACCATTAGTGGTTAGTGGAAGCTGAGGACACTCAGCCTCGTTGAGGGAAGTTCCCGTGCAAGATCTGATCCTGCAGCTGTGCTAAGATGCAATTCCTTTGATTGCTCCTACTAATTTGCATGCTACATCCACGATTCATACGTACTATTAATTCACGCTAGAATATCCTGCCATGCTACCAGCCATATAGATTTGCTGTACATTGTTCTTCAGTTTGAGATGCCTTTGGAATAGAACTTGTTTGCCCTGAGCCACACGCTACGGAGGTAATCAGCAGCTCTCCTAACATAGAGGGGGTCCTGAACACAGGCTCGGTGGTACCAGCAAGAAGGATGACGGTGGTGATCGATGACAATGAAAGGATTACATACAAATTTATACAAATGACATATGCTTGGCCTTCATACAAATTACATAAGTTACATATGAGTAGGAATTTATCAAGATTTAAAAAGGATTTATAGTAATGATATGACTAACATTAGTAAACATTAAACATTTTGAAAGAAATATTAAGCAAAACAGTCCAGAGTTCGTAACAACCTCTCTTTGGGATTGCAACAAAAAATTAATCCCGCATCTGTTTACTGCAGGATTTCTTGCACATCTCTTTCAAGAATATGATGCTGGAGATACTTAGGGATGAAATGAGCCCTGGCAGTGATCTGTGTGACACCTTCCAAGTTCTTACACTGGCTGTTGACCACTTGATGCCAACATGAAAGTTTGTTACTTTCTTCAACTCCTCTTTGAATCTACAGGAGTGCTCATTACTGATGCTTAAAGAAAGCTGGTTTAAGTCATACAAAAGCAAACATGAGAGCTAAAGACGACTCAGCTATTCCAAATTGGTTTAAGTCCTTATATTTTGTTAATCCAAGGCATTTAAGTTCACAATATTTATAGGTCTAATTCCTAAACTCTGATCTTCTATGGATGGCCTTGAGACACACTGCAGTATATGTATTTGTATGTTATGTCATGCTACCACGCAAACTTTCACAGGAAGTGACCACTTTTTCAAGATATGAACATCAGGGCTGTTTTTAAAATTAGAAAGAATAATTTTGTTAGAAGGTACTCTTTCTTCATCTCTCTGCATTTTTTTTTATTTTTTTTTTTTCCATATAGGCTGTCCTGGCAAGCTATTGGAGACAGTTTTTTTAAAATCACAATACTGATGTTCACATCAGTCCCACCAAACTCTTCTACAAAGAAAATTCTACAACCACTTTATTAACAGAGTTAATAAGAGGTTAATAAGAGAAAATGTACACTGGAAGCCACTGGCTTTACCACTGCTCTCTGTTTTAGCAAGCTCGTGCCCAGCTGATTGATACGAGTTGTCAAATCCAAATGTATATATTGAGACAGACATTTTGCAACACTGTGTAGAGCTTCAGTGAGAAAACCACTGCTGCTCGTGTCATATCATCATCCATCCTGGGGCCTGCGGAGGAGTCGTCAACAAAGCTGACTGATGAAGGAGCTCCTGCACCGCGCAGCAGAGCTAATACGGGGCCTTTCATTGCTGATTTCTCCTACTGATGTGCACTGCTGTGCTCATCAGCCAGCCCGGGGGCCCAGCGGGATTAGAAGCGGTGTGTTTGAAAGTGCCGTACTTCCCACTTTGGGATTTCGAGCCATCAGACAATAGGCTTTTGTCACAAATAACTCCTTTCTGAATGTCAACTGGGGAAGACAGCTTGACTTTTCTGTAATTGAGTAACTGAAATAATTTTCATAAATCAAGAAAAACAGCTACTACGGTTGTCTATTTCCTTTCCTCAGATTCCTCAGCACTACCCTTTTTCTAGGGCCTAAGTCCAAGTAATTTTCTATATACACTTAAATGCATTTTATGGATTTTAGAGGTCCTGGTAGCTTCCGTATTCTTTGCAATACTTTTTCCATTATGATGACTATGTTACAGTAATATAAAGATCTTCATACTCAACATTTTCCTTGCATTTTCTGAAGAAAAAATAAAAACAATATGAGTTGGATACGTAACTCCATATAGTAGTAGTATAATTTAATATCTCCTGCTTGTTTTATAGACTTAGATGCTGCCTATATTTAAGCCATTGAACAGGCTTGTTTTCCTTATCACTTTGCTGCTACAAAGCCAGCAACAATGGCAACTACATGGCAGATTCTCTGGATCATCCCAAAATTTTGATCTTCTCCTAAATACAGTTCATGGGAGATTTTCAGTAGTACAACAGGAAAAAAACACGTGCAAGTCTTGAAATGTTTTGTCGTCAGTTGTGATTTTGAACTTATTTGGAGTCCACAAATATCTTCCAATCTTCTTGTACGCCTTGTTTGCTTTCTTTGGACAACAGCAGTTTTGGAAGCTGAAAACCACCTCTACCTATATGAGTCTTCAATCTTCTCTTCGCCACTGCAGTAGTGTATCACTAAACATTGCCGATGCCTTCTGAAATAGCAGTAGACTTGGGTACATCATGAGTACTGTATGCAAGTACTGTGGATACATCATCAGTACTGTGTGTAAGATCAACAAACACTTTAAGCCCCTGAAAGCACATTCCTTTATCACTTACCTGTTCACTATTGCTTTTAAGCAACTTGTGAGCACCTTGAACCTGTGAAGTTAAGTATAGCTCCAGAAATGCATCAAGTATCAAATCCAATTAACGAACAGTATATAGTTAGTTGCCTCCCAGTTTTTATCTGAATTCAAACTTATATCTCAGTCAAATACCCTAACTACTGCATTTGATTATTTGCTGCAGTTCATGTAGTTATACTGTATAGTTTTGTCTCTTTTTTATTTCAAGGCCTTCAGCTACTTTAAAATTTTCTGTCATTACTTTGAATCAAGCAAGGAAGGAACTATGTAACATGCCATCTTTCTTTCAGGACAAATATCTAGTACTTTCTTTTTACTTGTACTTTTACTTTCTTCACCCATAGCTAATACTATCACCCAGCAATATGCCAGCTGACAGGGAGAAATTATACCTTGCTTCCTTCTTTAAACTGCCCTGGCTGTATGAAGATACAGAGAACTTGTATATCACTTTATTAGTCCTTTTACAGTTCTTCTCACTATGTTGTTCTGCATCTTCTTCAGTCTGGATGACGCTCAAAACATACTACTAATGTTTTTCCAAAAAATCTCAGTATGTCCTGTCTAAAAACCTGTCTTCAGACAAGCACAGGGTCAGCTCTTCAATGCATCTGAAGCTCTTCACAAAGATTTGACTTGGTATGAACAGTTTGCTATATGATGGATAACTCAGAATAGCTCCAAAAAAGGGTAAGGGTGTCATTTATAAGGCACATTTATAATGAGAATAGAGCGTTGGGGTACACCAAAAATGTAACTGCCCTATTACTGAGTAGTCCCTGGACTACTTCAGTGCAGATAAAGATTTGATATCCTTAAAATTTCAGAACGATTCCTGTTGCAGAAATAACCATCTGCTTCCTCATGTCTTTAGCATGTCTGTCCAGGTAACCAATGCTTTCAGGAAACACATGTAGTTGTTTTTTTTTTTTTTTTTCCCTCAGTGGAATCATCTTTACTTCTACTGCACCTTCTTGACTGGGTACTTTTCATTTTTATTAGCTTTGATAGTCATGCCAATTGCATTGTGTGCCTCAGAGACAGCTCCAGCATTAACTTCAGCTCGCCAACATATCTTTTATTTGAAGTTAGAACTGCCGTACAATTTCTGATATGCACTTTTTAATGACTCAGAGGCACTTTGTTCTGACAATACCTCCCCCTCCTCAAAAAAGATATCAGACTTGCAAGTTGGATAATGTGCTACATTCCCTTTAACAGAAAATATTATTGGTTTGTTTCCAGGAATATCATAGCTGCTCTCATCTCTTTACTTTTCAAAATCTATAAATATCTTTCTATAAAACAGAACACAAATTTACACAGTAGAAAGTCAGGTTTCTTTAGTGTAAGGCAATATGCTTCTTGCTTCTTGTAAGTTATTCCATACATTTGTCAAGCTGAAAGACCTTTGAAGAGAGATGGTTTGGAAATCACATTTCTTCTTCTTTTTTTTTTTTTTTCTTCCTCTTCTTTTTTATTTTTGTACTGCTTCAGAATGAATCAACTATGATACCATATGCTGCAACAATTGCTGAGAATGACAGAAGTAATGCATTCTTCTAGAACTCAACAAAAAAGAATGCGGTTAAATTAAGGAAATTGTGTTCTCCCTAAATCTCCCTGGCTCCCTGCACGTCGTGTAGCTTTATTTCCACACAGGCTCTTCCCAGCCTTCCTTTCACGAGGACAGGCTTCTTGCTGCCAATGGAGAGAAACAGGAATATCCTTTGGCTACTGCTGGAATAATGGAAGGTAGCAGGACCCTCCTCCTGTGGCAGCACCACATCCATCCATCCACACCAGGGACTGCCAAGGAGCACTGGGTTTGGCTTTGACACTCAGCATCTAATTGAAAGACCATAGGAGGTTTTTCCGCATGTTCACCAGGAGCCACTAAAAACAAGGCCACAGATGGAAAATAATATATATTTTTAAAATAGTGCTAAATACACTAAACACTTACTTGTAGCAGAAAACAATTTTGCTTGTTTTCTTGTTTTGCAATGTGAATTTTTATTATATCACAGCCTACAGTTTATCTGCTTTTCAGAACAGGAAAGATACTTGCTCATTTCTCTGTGCGGATGGGTCAAGTTACTGGAATTGTCAAGATAAATTCTCACTCTTTATTTGAGAATAACTGGATATGGATATCATCTGGCTGAACAAAAGGGACCCGTGATTATGCCATAAGTACTGAGGATATGTTGCATTTCTAATAGGCTTTTATTCCCATTACTTAACATGTTGCTTGGTTACCTCATCAAACTTGTCAGCAGTGAGGAAGCCTGCTTCAGTAAAAAAAAAATATATGTATATATATATATATATAAAAGGCTAACTCCTCTGGGACAGAAGTGGGAAATTTTTTTTAAAGCACTTATTTCTGAAATTTTAATTCAAAATGAAGTTGCTACATTCACAGCCCAGATAAGAAAAAGTATGGTTGCACAAGCAGATCCCAAACGGTTCTGGGATGCCTTGCATAGGAGCATCCTGGTGCATCTTGAGGTGTAGCCAAAAAGTCCATCCGTATCTTCCAAAGTTTCCAGAATGCAGGCTGAGATTCCTTGCGCAAATGGCCCACGGCCACGGCGTCAAATCTCGGGAGCCCCTGGAGCACGGCGTGAGGAGGCTGGTCCTCGGGAAACCAGGAGCGTCTTGCGCGGGATCAGGCACTTTCCGAGCCGTCGGACACAGGCAGACATCCCGACGCCAGGGCGCTCCCCGGGCCAGCGCAGCCCCCAGGAGCGGCCGCATCCCTGGAAGACGAGGCGCATCCCGGCGGCTTGAGCAGGAGCCCGAGAGGCGGCCGCGCTCCCAGCGCCCTTCTCCTGAGGCGCGGCACGCAGGAGAGCGGCACCGCATCTGCGCTACCTCCCGCGACAGGTCCGCATCGCCGCTGCTTTTTGGGGGTGCAGCAGTGAAACGAAATAACAATAAAAACAGAAAAAAAAAAGGGGGGGAGAAAATCAGTGGAAGAAGCGCAGAGAAGGCACCGCCAGGAGGCGAGGCAGGAGG
>VZSV01000218.1:353770-382434 GCA_013398735.1 Nothocercus julius | reverse complement strand
AGGGGGAGATGAGGAGGGGGGCGAGGTGGAGGATGAGGGTTTTAGCCGAGCGGGGCCGCCGCCGCGCGGCCGCGGGAGGCGCGGGCTCCGGGACCGCCAGGCGGTGCCGAGCGGCCGCCCCCGCCCCGAGCGAGGGGGAGTTTGGGAAAACCCTGCTCTCCTTGTGGGAATCCCGCCCACAAATAAATCACGGAGGAAGCTGTGGTCCACGTGCAGCCCCCCGCGCTCGCCACGCTTCGCTGGGGAACGTGGCGCTGCTGCGGCTGCCGGAGCGTAGGGGAGCGCCCGTGCTGCGTGCCCGGCGCGGGCCTCGGGCGTGTTTGAGGGCAGGAAGGCAAAACACGTCCAGGCAGTTACAACCTCCATGTCCCAAAGCTGGCAGCAAAGACCTAAGGATAAAATGCCAAGGTGTAAATATATATATAAAAAAAAAAAGGTGATACGTGAGCCAAGTGAATGTCCTCGCTGAGTGGCTGCATGGTATTTATGGCTGAATAATTTGCCTTTCTCATTTCTATCAAATTTTGCTCGCTATAAAAGAGAAAACATCGTTTGTGACCGTGCCTTATTATGTAACACCTGCTGTCCTTAGTGTCAATACTCCAACACTGCCGTCATTCTGCATCCTGTTTACTTTTTCAGCTGTTTATCTTACATCTGCCATTTGTTCCAAAAATACCAAGCCTTTTTACATTTTTAAATATGTTTTCAATAAAAAGAGCGCAAAGGTAGCTTTGGTAAAAGAGCAGCTTACCCCTTTAGTAGCACATATCTGTGTCTCTCTATATATAATGTATATAGGCATACATACAAATGTAATCTAATTTGGGACTTATGAGAAGGTGACGTTCAAAATAATATTTAGAAATGCCCAAATTAAAGTAAAATCTGGGCTTCGCTCAAACACTATCAGTTTTACAATTGACATCAGTGGGATCAAGATTAGATACTCCTGTGTCTTTTGTCCACAAAGAAGCCTTATAAAATAATAGCAAGACATATAATTTTAGCATACCTTCTCTAAAAAGAATCATAAATATTCAGATTCTGATTTCATCAGGAAGAGAAGGCAACATTGCCACAGATTGCAATATGAATGGAGTGAGGCCACAGTTTATATTTGTTGAGGGAGAAAAGGTAATAACTGAAAGATCAGTCAGGTTTTGATGAAGAGATTAGTAGCTACTCATATGTGCTACAAAGATATTGAACTAGTTTGAAAAATAATGATTCAATCTTCTAAGAAATAGAAAAGGCAAAAGGACAAGTAAAACTATTATGTCTGCCAAGAAATAAACCTTGGCTGCTGATATTTAATTCTTTGTAGTAAACCTAACATTGTGCCGTTAGGTTTTGATCTTCTGTTCCCAGTAGTAGTAAATTTCCCAGTAATTTCAGAGGGAGTTTGCCATTCCTGAAGAATGAAGGATCAGGGTCTTGGAGAGCAGTGAATGAGATGGGGAGGTCTATGACGTTTTGAGTCTTTGTTTTGTTTTGCTTTTTGCTAGAAATAGTTGGCTAGAAATTTTACAATTTTAATGTCAAATTGTATCCCAATAATACTTCTTTTTTTTTTTTTTCCTTTTTGGGCAAAAATTATTCTTATTTTTTCTTTGGAGGGTTTTTTTTTTTTTTTTTTCTGTTTGGATTTGGCCCTTTTTTTGAACCTTCTGCATCTCTACAGTTTGACAGAACACATAGTTGCATAATATAATGAGGATATAATAATAAAATTTCTAAAATTTTCTATCCTGATATGCACATTTAAGGGATTATAAGTAGCTTATGAAGCATCACTACTTTAAGCTTTAAGATGAGATTTTTCACAGCATTTATTTCATTTTCTGGAAAGGTCTATTTTTTTGAATTTGCACCTGTGAAAATGTATTTTTTTTCCTGAAGAAAAGCTTTCTTCTGATAATAAAATTTCACCTAGTGCAACTTTGAAAAACCCATAGCAATATAAGTTCTTCCCAGTAGGCTTAAATCTCCCTCTGCTTGTCTAAATCAGGAGTGGCTTTATTTATGTTATCTGAATTACACTAGTCTAAAAACAAGTTAAGTTATCTAAGAATCAACATCAGATTTATGACGTTCAGTCATGCTGTTGGTTTGAGTAGGATCTACATTCTCTTTGGGGTGAACTTTGGCATGAATTACAGAAAAGGGGCAGGAGTTTTGCTTGGGTATCCAGGGTGTGCAGCCTATAGCTTAGAAAATCATGATGTCCACAGTTCTCTTTTCTATTAGTCTATAGGCTTGTGAATAAAGATGGTACAAGACAGTGAAAGTACAAGGCAGTCTTCCAAAAGAGGAAGTAAAGTGTGACTTGCATTAAAATATGTCCTGATTACCCTATCAATTTTCTGATAAAGTTTTTACACCTGTCACAATCTTACATTCAATGAAAATGATATTATTCATGGAAATGAGTGAAATGAGTATGGTTTGATTTTACAACAGAGTGGACTGTTCATTAAGAAGACTGATCTTTAAAAACTACTTTTTTAGTAAAATAACTTAAGATTCTAGAATTCCAGGAAATCAGAAAAATATGCAATTCGTATTTACGAAATATACATGGAATAAAAAACACAGTTTGATTTGGGAACTTTCTCACGGATCCCAGCTTCTTGTCACTTCTCGCCTTTATGCTTTTCTATATCTGTAACTGTTAGAAAAAATTACAGTTAGTTTTATCCTTCTAAAATATCGATGGCCTTCATGACTCAGTATTATCTTTTTGCAGCAACTACTGGAGGCAATTATTCTGTGAATTCAAAGTGTTCCTGTTTTGAACATGTCTAACTGTCCTACTGAGTTTCTGTTTTGTGGAAAAAATGAGGACTGCTCATGCAGCTGTTCCCTGTAAGAGATATTCTTCCTTGTCAGATGCTCAGTAGTTGATTCCAGCTATGGTCTGAGCTGTGAAAATGATTTTTTAAGGAAGCAAATTCCAGATGGCTCAAGCTAGCCAGCATTTAATTTGTTTGTTTGGGTTCTGAGTATATTGCGTAAATCTTTGTTGTGCACATTTTCTTCTTCATGCTAACTTTTTAGAAAGGCATCCAATATTTGACTTTTGGGGGGGATTTTTTTCATATTTTAATTCTTTCAATTCTTTCATGCCTTGGAGAAAACATACAAACATATTTTGACATTAATTATCTTTTGCGAGATACATGTCTGAGTGCAAAGCAATGCCAATGAAGTCAGTGCACGTAGTCAGCTGTACAAGAGCAACCACCCTTGTCGTTATCCTTCTTGAATAGTTAGGTAAATGTACTGTGAGATAACAAATACTGTGAGCAAAACTTCCCTTCTGATTTACACTTCAGATCCTTTGTCTACAATATGCATCTCTACTACGTGATTTGTATTTTTTCTGCACACTGAATTCCTTATCACTGCCAATGGCCACTGGGGTGATGCTGATTTAGGAGGAGGGGTAGGAATCCACTAGGGGTTATGCTAAGGTTCTGTAGTATTTATGGAATGATTCAATTTAGTCTAAGTAAAAAATCTTTAATATTATTTAATATATTTTAAATAGCGGATTTTTTTGACAGGGTAGAACTTTTTCGGCAGATAGTCAGATAATCCCCGAGTCTTTCAAAATGTTTTAAATCAACGCTCCTTACATTCAGTTGTATGTAAATAGAAACTTCATGTCAGTTTAGAGAAGAACTTTGCATCATTTTCCTAATGCAATTTGATATATTATTTTGTTTGCCAGGATTTTGCATTATAAGATATTGATTTCAATATCTGCCTCATGTGAAATCACAGTAATTTAAATACTGTGTCAGTGGTAATTAGGAACTGCCAGTCTGTTTTATCTTCCAAGAAGGCTACTTGTTGAACACCGCTAATCCTTTCAAAATGCTCATATTGAAACACTTCCAGAAGACCACTTAGGCATGCAGCATTCGTCTTAGTACCCCAGATCAATAGCCTTTTATATAGTCAGTTTGTTGCTTCCCCCTGCTAAGATGGAGGGCTCATGCCAATTTTGAGTTTATGCTGAAAATTATAGGGGACTAATATGCTGGATTTTGCTTCTGACAGCCTACAAGCTTGTGTCAGATTGGTCATACAGTAAAAATTTCAAAATTATATAATGAAATTGTCTATATTTTAATGTAATTACACTTCAGGGCTTACAGCCATTTTGGACCAAAAGCAGCTGATCTTTTCTCAGCTGCAGGCTGGCTTCCACTTAAGTGGAAGGCTCCCTAGGAATCTTTTTACTGTAGATGGTAGCCAAGGAGTTGTGGGGAAAACATTTAGATTACAGAGCATATAATTGTATCCCATCATCATTACCGAGCTGATGGATGGGAATGGGGAAACAGACTAGGAAATAAAAGCAGTTCTTAACAGAAATAACTTTAAGTAGAGGCTAACTGTAACATATGGCTCTGGGGGTTCATTCTTCATTTTATAAACATATCAAAATCAAAATTGGCTGGTAAACAGAAGAGTTCATCACACTCTTGTTGAAATTAATGCAGTGTTTTGTCTTCTGGAAAGCTTAGTGTTGCTTTTAGAAAATATGAAGCTGTACCAGCTTCTGGAAAAATATGTTTCTGTTTCGCTGCACATTAGCTGAAAGCTGTATACCTTTATAAAAGCATAGTTTTACCGAATAGTAAAGGGCATGCTGAAGTGTTGTGTACCCGAGCAGTAAAATGTAAAGTCCCAAGTGCCATTTGTTCTAGAAGTTATTTGTGAAATAAACTGTCAGAAATCAGGCTAGCTGTTTTGTCTGTAATACCTTTTAAAGGTTATTCTACTGATTATTCTAGTTATTCTTTTCTGGGATCCTCATTTAATCTTTTACAAAATAACTGAGTGCCCCTCAAAGATGAGAAATTTCCCAACTGAGATTTTCTCCTTCTGTGGTGGAGATGGTGTCTGACTTTACTAGCCAGATTGTATTGTTGCCTATGTCAAAGTCAGTCTTTCCAAAGTGTGGATTCTCTTCTGCCAAGTTAAAAAGTGGTTGTTATGTGGTGGGTTCATGCAGGTGTCCAGCCATTCTCGTGGGCCTCAGAGTACCCAGCAGAGCCAGTGAGCAATGCGATGCACCAAATACCCACGGCAAGGAATGAAGCACAAGGAGGCACTTGATTTTGAAATGACATTGCTTTCTCTGTGACCCACATCAGTTCACACCATTTCTTGTCCATCTGTACAGTTAAATTAGCGACACTCCATGCAGGATTTCTCGGAGGATTTTCTTTCTGGCTGTGAGCCAGAAAAGATCAGCATTTCTACTAGTATCTCCGCTGCATAGCCAAAACTTGAAGCTCTCTCTACCATACAGAGTACAGCCGCTTTCATCTACAGAGCTGATACTTACAGGCCACTTTGAAGTTACCATCCTTTCTACTGCCAATTTATTCATACCCGAGTATCCATAATATTGTGTTTTTTTTTTTTTTTCTGGTGCAAAACTGGCCTGCAGTTACATGCCTTCTGTTAGTCTGGCAAGATGTTGGAAGTGCTATAAATTCCCAACTGCCAAAGAGATTTCCCTTGACAATGTAGCTTTTTGAATGATTGTAACAGTCCCTGTCCTTGGTAGTGGTATGGCACCTCATTCTCATTACTAAATGAGAATGTACTAATGTACATTCTCATTACTAAAAAAGGTTCAAAGATTTAATGTCTGAGGACAGTGGAAACTCTGGCTTCCACTTAATGAGTATATAATTTTTAGCCTGGTGTTTCTTGAAATATCATGTTGCTTTTGAGTGTTCTTTGCTTCTGGATGAGAAATTTGGGGGGAAAAGGGAAGGCAGCCCAAGCCTTATTTCAACTTACAAATAAGTAAGAGACAGGGTATGTTGGCAGGTTTCTGTAAAAAACAGGACTGCATAATGGGATTTTAGATTTCTGAAATTTTATGGAGTTGTTTATGAACCTGGAACTATTTAGCTACGTCTTAATAAGCAGCAATTTTGGCATCTCATATATAGCAAAGCAAAGCCAAGTTCTGTTTTCAATTTCCTTTCAAATCGAAGTCTCATTGACTCAAGCTTAGAATTAGGGCAAACCTAATAACCTGCTGATTCTGAACTTATTATTCGAGTGGGAATATGAAGATGGAGAAGATCTAGGGCAAATTAAATAACCTGCTGATTATGACTGTAGTACATTCATCTGGGAACATATATACAGAAAAGACTTTTCATATATTCAGATATTTTAAAGCATCATCATCTTTTTTTTTTTTTTAATTTAATGCATTCCTATATGAATAAAGTTATGTGACTAATTTTGTTTTACATTTAAGGGACTTTATAACATGAGGGAAAATGTTGTTTTACCAAAAAAGTGGGAGGTGTGTTCAATAGAATCATTTTTGCAGTTGCTGCCACTATTAATTGTGAAGTGGTATATTTTGCCTGTGTAGGTGTTATGTATCTGCATTGCAATGTAGGTGTATTAATCACAGATTGCTTTTAATCTGTGGCACAATGCAGAGTCTTGAAATGAAAAGATACGGCTTTTTGGTGATGTCTTTTAGAGAAAAGGCTTAATGTTGCTTAAAGGCAGATAAGCTGGACAAACTCTTCTCACAGTGATATCTTCTAATTAAGAGAACACCTACAGCCTTTATGGAGGTCACTGACATTATGCTGTGCAAGTGCAGATATATGTCACTGTTCCCAAGTTTCAGAATAACATCTTAATAGTTGATACAGAATGACCTTCAGTTTGATTTTTTTTTTCCCTTCTGTGCTTTTCGACTTTAGGAAAAGATGTAAAAATGGTACTTGTGCCAAAGAAAGTATCTCCATTAGGAAAACATTTATTGAAAAAGGTTATATGTATTTCTTCTAAATTATATGTACCTTCTTTTTAAGAAGTGTATAGAAAATTACAAAATCAGTGAGTAGACATGCAGTCTCAGTATTGTAATTTTCTTTAGAAGTTTATCTTGATTCTTCATCTGTTCCCAAAGATGACAGCAGAAACATCCATACAAACATGTCAGCATTTGTATAATGGGTGTGCAGAGGACGATTATCGTGAACTGTACTTTGCTTTATGATAGGTTACAGGCTTGTGATGCAAAGATCATATTGATTATTAATAAAATGTGAGAATCAGACCCTCATTCTAGTAAAATAAATGCTCTACAAAATCTTTTCAGGAAGCGCACTGTCTTTGCTAACTGACTAATGAAGACTCAGTAAAAATAATCCCCAAACAGTTTGAATTCTAGTGATTCTTTCGCAGTGATAGACTCCTGTTTGTAAGATCAGGCTCTTAGCCTGGGAGGTCCAGAGACATGAGAGTAGTGAGAAGGGCTGCTTTTTCTGCCTAGGCTACAAACTGCTCTCAATACTAAATATCAGGTGAGTGTATATAATGGGTTTGAAAATGGCTTCTCATGGCATTATATCCTAGAAAAGCAGTGGTGTTTCTCCATGAAGTTTCCAGAAATGTTAGTACTGACATTGTTATTACTAGTTCTATTTCCTTTTGAGTTTGCTTGTTTTTGCTCCATTTTGTTTATCAGAGGAAATATGGGTGAAATAGGATGCTAGAAAGCAACAGCTGTATGTCATTTAATTTTTAAGACTATTGTGCAATGATTCAAGAAAATGCTTCTTTGTGTTGGCCACCTAAATAGATTTCCTGAGAATTGCAAAATGCCCTCTTGCTACATTCTTTTTAGATGAATGTTGCTCTTCTTCCCAAGGGCTGATTCTCTGTGAAGTTTGTTTTTTTTGCAATACTTACTGCAGAAAAATAATTTCTGCAATATTATTCCCTTGCAAATAACATGTTTTTACAATATACATTTTTATCCTGAGAGAAATTGTGGACTGTCTTTCAGCATTAGACAAAAGCTCTGTCTTGTTTGGTTCAACATGTTCTGAAAAATTCTGAAGACAGGTCTTATATTCATGCATAAAATATTCCTGATTAAGATGTTTTGAGGATAACACCTATATTTTCCTTGTAGTTCATCAGGAAGACAACGTGATTTGAATATAATTCCTTCTTGCCCAAAACTGCAGTCAGCTTTCCATCAACTATCTCAGTTGTAGTTGTTTCTAGGGAATTCTGGTTTGCTTTTTTTGTGACTACTCTTGGTCCAGACGTTTGAAGGAGAGGCTGAAAAGAGTTTAGTTGCAAAACCATGACATTATGGTTGTACCTTCGATGTCTGTTAAACAGCTGAGACTGGCATTTCAGGAAGCCATACTCTAGAGCTGTACAGAACTGTTTTTCTTTTTGTTTTCTCAATTAAAACTTTTGGAAGTCTGGAATTAAAGAAATCATGCATCAGTTTCAAAATTGAGAACAAAATTCACACTGTTTCTAAGAAGCTAAGAAGTGTCCAGTGGCGGAGTACATGATAAAAGTTTTGACTTGCTGTTCTTGCACATCCACTGCCAATCACATTATTAATAATTGAAAAGTTTTTTTGTATTCAGGGGGTTTATCTTTCCTGTTTTCAGAGTCTGAATCCTATTCTACTTTTTGAAATATGACTGGAGTTTTTAAGTACTGTTTTTGGTAAAATGCACATTAAAAATATCTCCATCATTCAAGTTTATAAAAGATAATGAGTGAAAAATCAGCAGTATTCAATTATGTCTTACCCCACTGCAACACATGAGTCATGCTGGTGAACTTGGTAAATCTTGAAACACAAAAATATGCACAGTAATGCAAGTGGATAGAATTTCCTTCCAATTTTCCCCTACTGAAAAACAAAACAAAACAATAAACATCAATATGTCTATGGAAAGTATAAAGATAACAGCAGAAGCAGGTGGTATGACAAGAATTCAGAATTACGTCTACATTCATTGTATGGTGGTTTCATTTTTTTTGTTCATGTGTTTAAGGATGAACTTGTCTCTTCATTTTATTCACATTTGTGTGATGAATAACAAAGAGCTGCCAGTGATGCTGTATCTATTGTCACAGAGATATATGTAACTCAAAAATCTTTCTTCTGAGAACTTACTAATATGTAGTTACTTTGATATTGCACTTTCATATGGGGTCATTACTCCTTGGAAATACTGAGTTTTTGATGGGTGGGTTTTGATGTTTTTCGGCTTTATTCCTCCCTAGCTTTCTCTTTGGAATTTTGAAAAAAAAAGAAAAAGCATATAAATATCTCTTGGAATTCTTGGTTCTCGCTCAGCTTGAACTGTCAGTGACTTCAGTGGAACTTTGGATCATTCAGAGAATGCAGAAAGTCACGCTAAGGCTTACGGAAATAATTAAGTAATGTTGGAAAATAAAGGCTTCTTTAGGAATGTTGTTATCTTTAGGAATATTGTTATGGACCATATTTCTAAAATGTTTTGCTGCTGTAGGTTTTGTCACATTCAGGACCCTTCAGTCAGTTAGCAGAGTGAAAGCAATACTCCAGGTAACGGACTAACAGACTTTCATGTGAGTGTAAGTCAGGACTGATGCCTTTAGAAGTTAATACACGTAAGCCACTGTTAAATAAAAGTAAGATCAGAATCAGGTCATCTGCTTATAAAGAAAGTGTTTCAATTATGTTAATCTACACACTTGAAACAACTGCAAGGTCCAAACAGGATTAACCCTGCCCATTACTATATAATATTACTCTGTGATCTTGGTCATTCAGATGCATAGAAGCATTTTGCCAACACAGAAGTGACTGGCAGAAAGCTTTCCTGGCTTGATTTACACATATGCGTAATTATTTATTCTACTCCTTAATTTGTCCAATTGTGCAGGAATAATAGAGACTGGCAATGCAATTTTCCCTTTAAAATAATGAATTAGTGGCTGAAAAAACCTCACACTTAAACCCACTTTCCATCTCCATTGCTGAGATGTCTTATCCTGTGTTAAAATGCTTGCTGTTTGAAAATAGATTGCTTCTCCATCTATGTGTTTGAATCAGGCTTCATGTTCCTTTTTGTTTTCTTTGGCACTCCATTTGGTGCACAGGTTTTTATAACATAGCTTTGTATGGCCAGTTTTGTTCTTCTTTAATCAGCCTAAGTCATTGAGGTCAATCTAACACATATGAACGTGCTACACTTGGAAATCTAGGCTTTGAGAATTTTATTAGCTTTGTGAAATAGAGCCTTGCAAAGCTATGACCTGTCAGGACTAAGGATAATTTGATCCCTTTGTGGGTGCCCATGAAACAGTCTTTATACATGATCATATACCATTTTTTCCACAAGTCTTCTGCCTCATTTAGTGCATAGCCTGGAAAATAGTAATAATTTCTTCAATACTTTGTTTTCTCCTTGCTGTTCAATGTTTAGCCCTGAGCCTTATTTACTGTCCTTATTCAAACCAGCTTTGAAGAGAAATTATTATTTTTTCCCTGGGCTTTTCTGTGGTTCTCATAAGTAGACTGTCTGAACTGCTGTACAAGTATTAAAAGATACACAATGCCCAATGAAAGATGACAGATGCTGTTATTCCACTTGCAGAGAAGAACTGAGGCAAATGACGTTCTAATTTTGAGCACACAATCTGATGTTTTCCTGGGTACTTCACCTATATGGAATATACTATACGTACACTATAACTTCAAAGTGCAGCTTCCGTTGACTCCAAGTTACGTCTCTTGGTGACCAGGAGTGCATCTGCTGGGGTATCCTGCACGGTAGGCACCCCGAAAACGCACATGTCCCCGAAAGCACAAGAACCGAGCACTGTCTGGCGCTAGAAACTGGGACAAAAGTGTGTGGGACCCTTATAGCTGAGGAGGAATAGACGGTATTTCTTTCTCCACGGCAGCGTTCAGTGATCTGTGCTGTGAGGTGCACCCCACTCCTTCGTGGGAAGGGCTCTTTGACTGCCGGGGCAGGCACGTTGTTCACAAACATCGCAGGTTTCTTCACTGCTCAGTCATTACTTACTGCTAAGAGCAGACTTCTTCTGGGTACAGAACATGTCAGGGACCCTCTGGAGACAATTGCTTTAAATAGTGTAATTAAAGGCTGCGTCATAATGTATATGAATACAGAGAGTGGATTTGAGGTGTATAGGAAGCCTTACTTTTTAGTTACACTATTTCTGAGTGATTGATTTAGCTACCTGAAGAACGTTCTTTTAACATAGTAAAATATTAGTGTGTGTATATATACATATATATATATGTGTATATATATTTTAGAGTTTTGAAACTCTACTCCCACTTTTACATCTCAGCCACAGACAGTTTCTCCTTTTCATCCTTTCCATAGCATTCCCAGCAGGGATGTTATTGAGGGCTCCCTGCTCTGGAAGGGGTGGCCAGACCTTGCGCAGGCTGCAGCAACCCCGAGTTTCTGATGACAGGGATAGCCTGGGCAGGCTCGACTTACAGAATGCAAAGGCCAAACAGTTTTTCAGGAGTTTACTGATAAAGTCCAAGGCAATGCTTGGATTGTATAAATAGAGATATTTTCAAGAAAGTTTGTGATTTAAACAGATTCTGGTGTGTTTTCGAAGGTTTGGCAGAAGGCTTAACCCAGAAAATGAAGTCATTTCTCCCCAAACAGTTTTTAGATTTCAGCTTCAAAATATGACTAAAGTCAAAAAGAATCAGAATGGAAATGGAACTTACTTAGAGTTCCCTTGGGGAGATACTGCTGCTAACATAAATGCCAATTTTTCACTTGAACTATTTTTTTTTGTGAGTGAATCAAATATGTACTTTTTAAGACTAAAAGAATATTAGACTTCCTTCGTATTACTGAGTTCCCCTCAGGTTTCTTCATTTAGTATAAGGGATCGTCTTCTGTAATAAGTGTTCCTTATAAAGAAGAAAATCAAGGAAAAAAAAAAAAAGCATATTCAAAATTGTTTCTGTACATTTTAGAACCACTTTGGCAGGGAATGCACTGAGTTGACCTATGAGAGATCCATTTCATTCTTTTATAAAATGCAAACATTGTATTTGCATATCTGTTTAGGATTGTCTTTGGAAAACTTTGCTTAAAAGTATTACTTAAAGTCTTTAGGTAAAAGTTCTATGTGAATGTCTAGACAATATGTGTTCCATACATAAGAGCCAGAAACACAGGACTAGTCTCCGAACTGAGAGTAATCTGAACTGATCCTTCTTTTTGGGGTACTTCTGTCTTCGTAAGAAACACATTAAAGAAACACATTAATAAATGTCCCAGGAACTTCTCTGTTTGTGTAAATGCTTGTGTAAATTAAAAAAAAAAAAAAACAGAAAAGAACAGAATGAAAAATATTAAAGATTAAAAATATTTCTTTTCCTTTTCCTTTCCCTTTTCATTTATAATTACTACTGCTTTATGACCGCTACCTTATCCTAGGTACTATTTTGACTATTAAGCATGCAAATAAAAACCTATTAACATTTTGGAAGGCAGAAGTTGAAGTCACAGTAGAATTCCTAATAAATTATTTAATATTACTCCATTCACATATAGTCCAACGGTATTTGGCTGGATTACTTGCGTGAATAAATTTCTTATATACAAGTATGCTGCAGGTAACGATAAATATTTTAATAATAATAAAAGAGGACTGTTCACAAATATCTGAATATTCTATATATTAGCCCATGAGACTATGTGTATAATAATGAACAGAGAAGAAAAGATTTAAAAAGGAAAAAGTTCAAGAGTCTGTAAAGGTCAAGAATAACACTGAAAATCGTTCAAAAATAATCACATAAAAGCTAAAGTACAGAATTGCACAATCAATTAAAATATGTGTATTTATACATTTTAAGACACCACTATTTATATTTTCATGTAATTATAAAGGTTGTACCCAGGGGGTAGTCTGATTAGACTCATCCTTAGAAATGCAGTTGTTCTCTGAATACTAGTAAACCTAAATTCAGATGTATAAATTTAAATATAAATAACTTTGTTCAAGCTCATTTTATGAGTGTTTTTCCACCTCTTTCTTGCATTTTCTATAAAACAATTGCCATGATATTCTCTTTAGGCAACCTTCAATTTTGCAGGAAAATAGTACCAGTCACAATCAAATCTCAGACCTCTCTAGTCCTATATAACATCCCTACAGGCGTTTTCTTGCTGAGCAGCAAGGGGAGCATGAATTAATGTAGTCTGATTTTCTGTCATTTAAAATATGTCTCCAGCTCAGCATACTGCTTTGCAAATTTAAAACACACAAGATAATGTACAAAGACTGATGCAAAAGTTTCCTAGCCTATGAGATTGTAGGATATCAACAGAAATTATTTGTATTGATGCTGCAAATAGCATTTAATCTGCTTCATACACTTAATACATTTCTCATAAAATCAGATTCTGTGTTTATTCATGCCTTTAATAAAGTGGTGCTGTGGCTTGGTCCCGATAAAATGATTTGGGTAAATAGGAATTATTTTCTGGGGAGGTTTTTGTTAAATACAGATCCCTTGGATCAAGCAGTTTTTCATGCGCTTATGCCTGTTGATCCAAAGGGACGAATGGAAAGGAATTTTTGACTCCCAATATGAAATAGCATAAAGAGATCCATTGTCTTATATCCAAATGAGATATGCAGCTAGACCTTTTCTTACATCTGTTGGAATTTCTATGCTTGATTCCTGCAAGCATTATTGATTATTAGTGTTCTGTCCAGAAAAAAGTATTTAATGAGATTGTTGGAATTACCTAAGAGAACTTTCAGTGATCTGAAATATATTTTCCCTGTTTTAATGGAGTCTGTATTCAGAGACAGAGGAGACCCCAAAGCAGCATAGCATCTCCTTTGGACTATATCTTAATAGAAAACCTCAATTTTCTGTGCATAAATGGCATCATATATGAATCACATTTTGGAAAAAATACTAAACTTTCAGTACTGAAATGTTTTGTAACTGTCAAAAATATTTTAGACTTTCTTTTACTGCATTTAAAAACAGTATTTTTAAAAGTATTTCTACATGTTCCTCTGGCCTTATGCAAAAACCAGTCCTAACAGTTGGCAATAAAATAAGAGACTGGCAGTACTGTCAAAACAAATACTAGTCTACTAAATAAATGATATCAGGAGAAGCATGTAACAAAAATACCTGAAATTTTAATAGGGATCACAATAGTATTCACCAAATTATTGACTAAGGAGTGTGCTGTGAACTGCCTCATTATGTCTAAAATGCCCAAAGTCAATGCTACATTTCACAGTAGAGATTTTGCTCGGTAATAACTTTTCTCTGCTTAATCTGCAGAGAACTAACTGTTAGTTCTGCTCTGAAATGTTGGATTTCTTCAGAAAATTATTTTGGTTATAGTGACCTTTAGTTCTTGGTTTTTGGAGTTGGATTTTGCTTTTCGCAGAGTTTTCTTCAGTTAAGGAAAACTGATTATGAAAGAACTTTGTTTCAGCTTTGGGGCCCATATATTATTTCTTCTTCTTTAAAAACTTCAGAAATGATTACATCAGATGAATGGTAGATGACATCTGGAAGCATAAAATGGAAAAAAAAATGCAGAGATGAAGTACTGAGAATTAATTAGGTACTGAAAGTGGAATTTGGAATTGCTATTTTATTTTAACAATTTTAATACAAGTTCCTTATATATCTTAAGTATTTAATTTCCCTCACAGTTTTTCATCTATAAAATAAAGTTAATATAATATTCACTGTCTTCTACGCATTTCCTGTCTGCTTTATTTCATCATGTCTTAGATTTCAGAGCATATTTCGCTCTGTGTCTAACATAACCTAAGGCAAGAGAAGTAGATTTTGCTTAAGGTTCTAGATGTTCCATAATATGAACAATATTAAGAATAGTTGAAATAAAAACATTACATCATAAGTAATAAATAAATACCGGTAATTTGAGGTATTCCAAATGTTTTTAAAATCAAGAAAATTTCTGATGTACTCATACATATTCTTTTTTAAAAGATGGTCATCTTCTTGCTCATTGGGGTAACCAGTTTCTGTCTGGAAGGTGGTTTGTTTCCAACAAAATAACATGACAACAAACTCCTTTAAAAAGATTAATATATTTGTGAGTAACATATTGTTTGTTTATAAAAGGGTCTTTAACAGATATACCATAAAGGATTCTTAATTTTGTCACATTTGTAAGCAAAAGCAAAGATGAATTTTTAGAAATGAACTGAAAGCCTTCTTAAATACATATGAGATTTTATTTTCTTGGGGTAAATGTCAGTTGATGAAAAGCATTTTCTTAGGCCTCCTGCACTTCAATAGCACTTGTTGATGCTAATGTATGAAGAATTTTAGTGCTTTCTGGCAGAAAGTGTTTACAAAATGTCATAAAATGTAAAACTTTGTGCTTGTAAAAAGGTGTAAGGGGAGAAATAGTAATTTTCATTAATACCTGGTTACATAAAAACTGTTCTGAACAATATACACTGATTAGCTGGTTTTTACTTGCTTTTGTAAGAAAAGCATTTTCCTAAGTTTTTAACCTCTTGGTAGTTCTGCTACTTGCTGGAAATAACCTAGAAGCATAAGATATATTCATTCATCCATATTTGAATTAAAATGAAGATATGATTTTCAGAGACAGTAACAGTTAAATGATTCACCTGAGACACCCATAGAAAGCAAGGGAATATTCTTTCCAATTTCAGAAACCTTTGGCTCAAGGACTTTGGTTCTACCTCACACTGCTCAAGTGGTCACTATATTCATCGAAGTTACTTACTGTTGTTTGTGGAAAATATATGAAGGTATATTGCTTTTTCTAGCTATTTATATAAAAAAAATGCAGAAGTAATTCTAATAGGATTAAATTAGCTTATCTTTGTACAATAATGCAATGTTAAGGCAACCATAAAGTATAAATAACTTAAATTGTGTGAGTAACTTTAGATACCAGTTTGATAGTAGACTAGGAATTAATTCACCTGTATTTCCTCCACTGATGAATCTATACAATATATATACCTACAATATGTACTGTATGTAGAAGAGTGCTTAGCTAGGACATGTGCAAATGGACATTTCAGAATATGTAACATGAACTGAGCGCACAGTGCAGCTACGCACTGCTCACCATTTGGCTAATATAGGAGAGTGAGCGACGTGTGGGTAATAGCGCATGGTGACTACTGGAGAAAGCAAGACTTAGAGAATAAAGAGACTTGGAGAATATATGTGCGTATAAGTTCTAGCTGCTGGGTTATTAGACCTGCTTCCCCGGTCACCTCTAGCTGCTGTTACGTGGGCTACCTCTCATGTGTGTGTCTGCATAACATGTTCAGTTGATAAAACTGATCTTAGAAAAAGAGCTTTTAGACACAAGCTCTGTCCAAAAACGGAGGGAAAATCACAGAAGCAGCAAGCTACAATGTTAACCCGGCGCTCTGAATTTCAGTGCAATTTTAAATAAAATGACAAAATTGGAGAGGAGAGAAAGCATCTTGGCTAAACCCAATAAGCATCTTGCCTAAACAAATGTATGATTGCAGAAGGAAGCATGGAGGATTTAAAGAACTTTACATTTGTGATCAGATGTATTGAGCAAGTAAACTGAAGAGGCTAAGTAAAGGAGGAAAAGACTGTGCATTTTCTATTTGTCATAAAAGTATATTTTAATGTTTAATGGAAAATACAAAAGAGTTCTCTGGAACTAATATTCATATATGCATTCAAACATGTTTGAATAACGTAGCAAAAACAAGTATAAATAGAACCAGTTTTTAAGATGCTTTGCTGGGTGATGAGTAGATGATAGAGGGAGAGTTTTTTTCAGAGCGCAGACGGTATTCACACACTCACCTCTCACTAAAAGTCTACAGCAATTTGATCACAAACCATCTTTAGTACTTTGGCATTATCCCTGCTTGGTTATTAAGTGTTCAGCATAGTTATTTTAGTTATTAATTACTGTATAAACACTAAGAAACAATTTGACATACTACATAGATATTTATTAATACTGATAAATTGTAGCAGACTATTTTCTGATATAAGATATTATCTCTCTCTGCCTTTGATTGTCTTGGCTGTTTATATTTACACTACAGGTTCTGTGGAGACAGGTCACATATTTAATTCAATCATTTATATTTTATCTTGACATACTATTCCTGCACAATAAATAGACTGAAGGTTACTAATATTTTCAAACATTTAGTAATCTCTTTCTCAAAATGTTACTTTCTACAAGTCTGAATTTCACACTCATTTAATCACTAATAAAATTTGTACATGTGCCAGAAATCTGTTGCTACCTTCTGAAGTGCTTTAAAGTACAAAATAAGCTATTGTCAATAGCGTTTTTTGACAAAAGAGTACAGAATCATTTTCCTTGGAATAGGTAAAATACATGTTTCCTTTGGCAGGGGGGAAAATTATGAAAGTAATTTTTCATCTCTATTTAATCTTATTTTGCAAGGTGTACTTTTGTGTAATCCTATTTTAGCAAATGTTAGACAGCAGGGTTTTTTTTCTCTTTTGAGAAAAAAAAAACTAACTTACATTTTTAATCTACTGAAATCAGATTACTAAGATTAGTAAGGAAATTTGGGAATTTGGGGGCTGTATCAAGTTATTCTTATGCCCTAGTAATAGAATACTTCTTAGCATATGCTGATCACTGGCAAAAAAAAATGTATATTTAAGCAAAATGTATTTAAGTAACACATGGCATTCAGAGAGAAAAGATTATGTGTTTATTTTGAATTTCCTTGTGCTTTCCTAAAAAGCCCTTGGAATATAACTATATTTGAAAATACAAAAAAGATAATATGTTCATTAGATTTGGCGCTGAAATCTGTTCAAGAGAGTTTGAATTTTTTTAAGATTAATACCAGATTGGTGATGGATTTTTAGGTCACACATGTCAGCAACGAAATATGTAAATCTCTGATTAGTTTATGTTGGCTCAAACCTCTTCAGTTCCACTGAGTGATAAATTGCACAGTGATTGTTTTGTTCAAGGAGCAAGCTGAGATGGAAAAAAAAAAAAAAAAAAAAAAAAAGCCAGAATTTATCCAATAATGTGTTAAGCTTCAGATGGCTCAGCTCTGTAATTCTTATGTATGGGGATTAAAACTTGTTTGTTTGTGGGATTATTGGTATGGTTCCACCTGCTGCAACTTGATGCACCAGAGTTTTCAGATGAAGCAAGGCCTCTAGCTTCATTTTTAAATTTCATTTGGCTTCATTTTATTTTCATGATAACATTAGAATTTGATAGCAGCACTAAATTTGTCTGATCTTGGAAGGGCTGGGCTGTAGGATAAAAGATTCGTAAAGGATATCCTGAATTTAATCTTGAATTAGCTGAGATTATTCTTCTTTATGCTTCTTTGGCTCTCTGTCGATTTAACAGGATTTTTCTCTCCTCATATAATTTACCTTTGTCTCTTCTTCTGGTGATGCATTTCATATTTATTTTTTCCTTCGCTTTGTTTGCTCTCCTCTTACTTAATCTTGAATTGTCTCCTTTTGACTTTAGGATTTAAACCAAGAAGCCAAAAAGGGAAGAGTCTGCTGATAACTTTTCCTTTTCTCAAGCCTTGTTTTCCCCAAAATGCTTGTTAGGCTTGTGAATTTGTCAATTCGAGTAACCAAAGAGAAACGTGTTTTGGGATTGAAGTCATGTAGCGGAAGACATTTGCACCACCTGCTTCAATGTAGAGTGCCTAAAAGCAATTGCAGTTGTTAGTTAATTGTTTACTTTTAGTTTAGGCTCTGCTCCATGGGAGGATTGGGTTTGTGTGAAGGTGATTATTTGATCTGAATCAAACAACTACATTTTGAAAGACAGTCCATAAAACCGGTGTTCTATTCATACCACAAGGCCAATATCTCAAAGAGATTCCAGTTTGTATAATCTAATGAACTAACTTGGATTTTATTTGCCACAAATTCCATGTTTTAGGAAAAGACCAGATTAATCGGTCCAGATTTCTTTATGGTATCACTAAAGGCTTTCAAATCTATGTAATACTTGTTGCAGTGTCTTGCTAAATATGGTACTGGACTTTGACTAGAGGCTTCCTAATGTTTCTCTTCACAACTACGTGCCAAAAATGCGGTGTAATCTTATGTTTTAGCACCTCGGTGAACCGTAATTGATAGCTCTGTGACTGTCAGCTGCTTCCATTTCGCACAGAGCATTATATAATCCCTCTCTCTCTTCATGTGCCTTCCCAATTTAGGAAGATACACCTATTAAAATCTACTGTTCTTTTCCTATGAATATAATAATATAATAATCATCTTCTTCTGTTGATCACATTTTCCAGAAATGATGGGATGTCTGAGATTCACATATTCACATGAAGTTCCATTTAGCACTCCTCAGTTATCACATCTTCTGCTTTGCATTGCTGATTCTTTTTTGATGTTGAACCTCATTCCACTAAAATTTCCTCCCTCAGACACTTCCTTCCTATATTAAGTCAGACTAATTCATTTCCTCAGCAAATGATATTTAACACGGTGATAAAGATAAGGAAATGTACGTAGTAGTAAGCATTGGTTTCAGGTGGCATATATTACATCAGAGGCCTCTACAGTTATGAAGCATTTTTAGGAGATATTTTATTTTTTTGCAGTCTACTTGGGTGCCATCTCTCTCCCCGGACTACTGTCTTTATTCCTTGAAAGTAATTCTGTTGCAGGACCTCTGTTCCTGCATGGTGGTCCTTCCTGATTTTCACTGATGGGGGCCTCTCTCTTTTAACTTGCTCAGTTATGCCCCCCACCCTTGTTTTCTACAGAAGTCAATCTAAGGAGTTTACTATTCAACAGCTTTTTCTGTTCAGTTTGTTTTATGCTTGGCCTATTCTTAAGGCTTTCTTCTCATTCTGAACTTTGTCTCTGGCCTTTGGCCACTCCTCAGAAAGATTTATTACTGGCCCCCGGTGAAACTTGTTTTTGAACTTAAGTGTGGAGAACTTTCTACTTTAAAGAGTGATGTTATTTAACTTCTTTTTATTGCTCTCTCTGAAAGTGGGATTTAGATAGCTTTAATGTGGTGGTATATTGTAATTCTACATAATATAATTCAGAATACACTTCATTAAATATATATGATACAATTTCTTATAAATATAGCTGGAAAGTGACAGAAGTGGAACAGCACAGCACCTGGACCTCCTGCTCAAAATTGTTAAATTACTTCATAAAAGAAATCCATATGCAATGACAAAGGGTTTCCATGTCCTCTAAGTCAGATTGAAAACAAAATTGAATACAAGTTATATTGGCAAAGTTTAAATTAAATTATCTACAGAAGCTATTTTTGGTGGGCAAGATTGGATTCCATATAAAGGAAGTGAGCCTAAGTTTTATTCTAATGTATGATCTGTAATGCAACTGCTGTTGTTTCTTGTTCTTTGAAGTTCACATGGGCAAGCAGAGAGAAAGGTGCCGACTTTTCGGAGAGGATGGAGTACGCACCAATGCGGACTGCCACAACGTGCCAGCAGCTCCCAATCTGCAATTACATATGAAGAATAGCTGATAAAGTGAATGCAGTTTCACTCTAACTGATTCTAAAGGCCGGTGACGTTTAGACCCATGGTCAGAAAGCTAACTTTGCTTTTGTCGTATCATTCTATCATTCCAAATGATGGAGTCCTGACTGGCCTATTTAAAAAATTAGGGCTGAGTTAGGGTCTTTTTTGTCTTTAGAATCAAAATAGCTGAGGATGCTAAAGAAAATGAGTATAAAAATCAAGGGCAATAAGTAAAGAATTAATATTTTTCCACCTTAGGAACAGATTATACACTACTGAGAAGAAAATAAAGCAGTGAGAAAAGGTCTAATGATATAGCTTATAAATTGCAGATCATCTATTTGCGGGACTTACAAAACAGTTGTAGTCTATAAAGCATAAGACGACTTCACTGAAAATTTGGAAACACTGTCTATCATTAGAACTCATGAGGGGCCATATTAGCCTTTCTCTTTGTGAAGAGTTTATGTGGACGATGTGGTGACCTGGCAGCCTACCTTGACTGCTAAGCCTGAAGTCATACGCAAATATGAGGCTGAAGCTGGAAGTAACTGGGAAGGTCCTTATGATAGAACATCCATGAGCTGTAACAGTGTTTTATCTAACATTTCCTAACATTTTATCTAATCCTATGGAAATCCTATCCTATATCCTATGGAAATGTTAGTGGCTGAGGTGAAACAAAGCTGAAGTTGTATACATGTCCTGGGTTCTTACTTGCATTTAAGAGTGGTGACCCTGTGGTAACTGTACACTGGTTAAATTGCTGTTCGACCTCTATGATGATCTGAAGCTATCAAATGTATGTGTAGACTGTGATCGTCTAATATTATTTCCTTTATAATACAGACTAAACCATTCAATCTAATTTCTTCATTAGTGGGACTCTGAAGCAAAGTAGCTGTCTTGTAAGTCCAAAGGCTTGAAAGTAGAGTGGTAAAATGGTTTATCTGATTTTTTTTTTTTTTTTTTCGTAACTGAAGTTCTCTGTTAAAAACTTAAGCAGGAGTAAGCATTCAGGAAAATGTGTAGAATCTAGAAAACAATTTCTCTCCCTTCCATTCACATCTTCATCACTGTATCTAGCTAATCCCTGTTGTTACACAATCGCTAAAGGAAGATTCACTTTGGAAGGCATTAAGTTTCTTTTATTTTCATGCACGAACTTACTACAATATGCTTACCAATTAAAATATGTTTACATTTAGCAGAGCTGAATGGATTTTTTTTTTATAAAATGATTCATCATTAGAAAATGATTAGTGATTTTAATGAAAGAAAAATAATGAAATACCACAGAAACATACCAGTTTTGTGAAAGATAATTCTCAATATAGTTTAGAACTAGAAAGCTTTGGCCCTGAATGTGTCAGGCTGGCCCCACTGCTGGGAATCCCCACTCTTCTGGAGGGAAAGTTATTGTTTCTTGTGTATCTGTATATTTGCATACGTATGCATGTCTTTTCTTTTTGGAATGGATAAATTATATGTATGTGTGCAAGTATGTTTCATACCAACACACATAAACATAAACATACATACATATATAAGCATAAACATGATCTATGTTTCTTCTGGGTGATGAAGAAGCTGCAAAGGTCTTTACATTTTTCTCTAGAAGATCAACTGTATTAGATACAGCTACAGAATGTTGGGGAGAAATCCTTTAAAATGTAGACTATTATTGAGTATGTTCGTTTGGCAACATCATATGCCAGATATTTGCACTTTGCAACAGATAGGCCTGTGTGCATGTTGCAAATCCCTACTTGCATTCCTCAGGTTAATTCACTGTAATGAATTTAGTCCCTGTTTCTCTGCAGTCATAAAACAAACTAAAAACAAAAAAAAAAAAAAAAAAGAAAAAGAAAAAAACTTTTAAGACTTGGGAGCCACCTTTATAACTTTGTATGTCTTGAAAATAATTTGTATATGTTTTAGACTTATTCAGTAAGTATGTTCCTTATAACTTAATGTTAGAACATTGAAGTTATCTTTAGGTACTCTTCACTGTTGAACCACCTTATGTTTTAGTGATTTCCTTAGCATTTGTGATTTTCATTAAAAGGAAAGATTTCAGCAAAAGCTACATAAACATGGCACATTTTCACATGTAATTACCAAAGTTGCATTTAAAAGCAGGAAATAATGTATGCAGACGACTATACATAGCTGAGCAGTTGGGCCGATATTAAGCTATAATATGGCTGCCTGGCTTCTGTTGACTTACTTCAGTAAGGGATATGGTACCCACATGGCTTGGACCTTGACAGTGCCCGGGATTCTGTAGGTATTAAAGAAACAAGCACCTTATGGACCATTTCACAAATAAACTTGGAGCTCTAGTAGTGCTAGAGCAATGACATAATGATTAGTATGTCTTTGCGTTCAGTAGCATTTCCACCATTTTGGTGCTGCCTCTTACTGCACAGCAGAAGAGAATCCTTTCTTTTGAAAGCATTGCATAAACTCAAAGTGAAAAACAGTGAAACAGTTTACATTTATCTGCATGTGATTTAAGTTAAGTAGAGACACTCATAGCTATTTACAGTATCTGAATGAGTTTCTAATTAGGAGAAGTTGTCAACTTGTTAAGCTAGAAGGAATACGATATATTTATACCATCCTTTATGATAATTTTTATAGCTACATTGGCTTAAATTCTGACAATTTATCTTTCATAACACTGTCTGGCTGAGGACTTATGACAGGAATGTCCTTAAAAGAATACACACAATCCTTTTTTTTTTTTTTGAAATTAGTTTGAAATTGTTTCTGTCACAGCAGAACATTTAATGAGCTAAACCTTGTTTAGACAAACAGATGAGCCCAGTGAATGAGCACTATTGTTATGCTACAGAAATATTAATCCATGGCCTCAGTACCTGCATGTCTTGAATGAACATGTCACTTAGCAAAATAACAATGTGTTAGGGCTCTCCTGAAAGGTCTGATATTTAATTATATTGATTGATCAAAAAGTGGAAACAACATAATGATAAACATGTGAAATCTCTGTAGTCTAAGGATAATGGTTAGCATAAGCTTTCAGTCTGTTGCTATATGCTGCTAAATGAGTTCCTGAATACAATAACGAGAGGTGATTCAAGCATACTGTTCTAAACATTAATTTTCTTGATGCCAGTAGAAGTTGTGTAACTGATAAAGACAAGAGTACACAGGTGTATGTTTCCACCTATCAACAGTAAATTATAACTTTGGCAGAACTGAAGTAGAGGAGCAGAAGGACAAGTGGCTATAGTGCCTGAACAAAGAGGATGGGAAACAAAATGACATATTCTCTTTAATGTAGCTGCTAATTTCAGTACCTCCTTTTTATTACATTATGCTGATGATATCCTTTGAAAACTGAACAAAATAATGAATTACTTATGTGGGAGATTAGGGATGTCATTCTCATGGTGATCTCTTTTATGGAAAAAAATAAATGCAATGTAAGACATCTGGAAGGCAAAAATGCTGTTCATTTATTAGTTATTTTTGTCCATGATGTTAAATGGCAACCATAGAAAAGAATAGCTCCACTGTACAAATGGAAATTCCATATCATTCTTTTTGAACATACGCATCTTTGTATTTATCTTACTTCATCATAGTTTCATCCTGTATATGAAAGAAGAGGATAGTGATGCAAATGTAGCTCAGAACAAAAGTGGGAGAGGGATGGAATGAATTTAGGACACAGCAGATGTATGCAAAAAAGATGCATATGCCTAGAGAGCAAGAGGATGAAAGAATTGTAAAATGGTGAAAGAAAGGTTATATTCAACAGAAGATGAAAAGAAGAATGTAGTAAAAAAATGCTGAAACAAAAACATGTGTAAAAATAGGGAAAATAGTAAATAACATTAAAAATAGTGGACCAGATTTTTACCTGGATAAATAGATGCTTTTCCAGTCATTTCCATTGCAACTATATTTAATGACAAACAGGTCTACACTGGCACTTTCCCAGTGGTGATTAAAATGGATCATTGACGTGAAGTCTATCCTGCTGAACTCTTTGCGTCTCTGCTTTATCTAGGCTGTGGGCTTTGAGACTTGTCTTTCCTGGGATCGTCCATCTTCCGAGTGGCTCATCAATCCTGCCGTTAGGCTGGAGTAGTCCCACAAGCTTGTGCTTCCATGAGCAGTCCAGGGGAACTCCAGGAGCTGCATCTAGAGCCTCCCCTTTGAGGATGCTAAGCATGCACATTCCTCATGTGTGGCTGTCTGGCTGGTACAACAGCAGAAGATAGAATAATTTAAATGTTTTATAAAGAGATAAAATGTTTTAAATGGGAATGCTGTCAGTATTTTTTCTCTTCCATCATCAGCGGCGGTCACTGGCTTCCCTCCCCATGGCTGTGGCTTTGGACTCTTCTCCTCCCTGTCTGTCCCACAGCAGCTCTTTCTGCCCTCATTGCTCGAAGCCTCCATGTTTGGATCCCAGTCCCCTTCCTGCTTACCAACGGCCTCGGCTATTTCCCCGTGTTCCCAAGCCTCTGCTTTGGCCCCGGCCCCTCTGCCGCCGCAGCAGCTGCCCAGCTCTGCCCTGCCGGGGCGCTGCTTCTCGCTGCGCCTCCTGCACGACCAGGCACGGTCCTCCCTCCCCTGCCCAGGCCTCTGCCCTCAGCTTTGGCACCTGGCCACTGCACATTCTTTTTGCCATCTCTCTGGTCTCAGCTTCTGTCTGTGGCCCTTGGCTCCTTCTCTGCCCTCACAGAGTTTTTAGCAGCTGAATTCTCTCTCTCTCTCTCTCTCTCTCTCTCTCTCTCTCTCTCTCCCTCCAGTCTGTTCTCATCCTCTCCTGCTCCTGCGCAGCCTCCAAGGCCACGCTTTTCCGAGTCTGCCCCTACTGTTGGCTCCAGGTGCCTTTCCACAGCCCTCGGCAGCTGTCCTTCTCCATTCCCACGGGCATCTGCCCCTCACGCTGCCGCCTGGCGCCGCCGCGCTCCCAGCAGTTGTCACCCCGCGCGTGCCAGCCGGGCCCTGGGCGCTGCCTCTGCAGCCCCGCCGGGCGCAGCCCCTGCCTCTCCTCCTCGGGCCCTGTCCCGGCTCTCGGCAGCCGCCTCTCCTCGCCCCGGCCGCTGCCCTCCCCTGCGGGCCCCTTGGTCTGCCCGGCTCTCCGCAGCTCTCTCGCCCCTCAGCCCACCCCGCAGTGGTTTACACCCCACTCTGTCTCTGCTCTCTTGTCTCCGTTCTCAGCAGCTTCTCTTGACTCTGGCTGCAGCTCTGTCTTAAAGTCTGCCTTATGCCCATAACCCATAATCGGGCCAAAACGGCTTGTTTGGCTCCTTATGTTGACCCAGCTCCACAGCTGTTTTCCTTGGTATTGCCTGTCTGCCTTTCACATCTGTTTTCTGCTTTTCCATATCCTGTTCGAAGTACTTACTTCAATAGCTGCCACCTTCCTCCTCCTTTCAGGCCAGAGCCTCCTGTCCCCTTTGCCCAGTCCTCAACATCCAACTTTGCCTTCTGCCCAGGCTTGGGTTTCTGCACGTGGCTCCTCTGCCAATGTTTGAGCTGTCACCATCTTTTCCCCTTCTCTTCTTTCACTAGTTTCCGTAAGGCAGCTTTGAGGACTGCCTCTCCCTTGCCCCCTGTGTGCCCCTGCCCTCCCTCCAAACTCATCAGGATGGCCACGGCCTGAGCTACCTCCTTACTTTATTATAAGCCTCTGGGAGGTGATGCCCCCATTTCAAAACATATCTCCCTCCCTGCCTTGCAAACACGCACCCGGCCTGGATGCTGCCAGCTGGAAGCAGGGGCTGGGAAACTGTGTGGCAATGGGTCAAGAGAGACCTTCACATTGAGCTTTATTATTGTGGCAGCACATCGCAGCAGTCAGAGTGCCCACTGTGCCTGTCAGAGTGCCCTCCAGGAACAATTTTAAGTTGGGGGACAACATGGTCCACAGGAGGAGCACTAGTAAAGGAGAGCCCAATATGACTCACAGGAAAATCTGTAATACACAGTGGCCAACATGGTCCGCAGGAAAAATAAGAGCAGAGGCAATATGTCCATACAGTGAAAAGAGCAGCCAGGACAACTGTGGGGTAACCCATAGTTTGCTGCAATTGCTCCTCATGAGGCAGGAGCCTCTTAGGCTAAGTACATGGAAAACTGGCAGTCATAACTTGCTGTTCTGATTTTGGGGAAGAAGTAGGTCTGCAGTAGTAGTGTGTGCCATTTTGGGAATGTGTTGCATGTGTACAGGTGGAAATGCTGCAGTGGGCTTTAATTTTCTGTTGGCATATCAAGATGCTCAGACTAAGCAAGTGATTCAACACTAGCCGGGGCATCAGAGTATGAAACAGTTGTCACGCGGGGAGATTTCCATGAGCCCCCACCACCCTGAAAATGACCTATCAAGACACATCAGTCTCTGTTCTGACCTCTTACTTCCCAGTGAGCCATGTCGTGTTATTGCACCCTCGTGGCCAACGATGTCATGCCAGGCGTGCTGACTAGGGTAGAGGATGGGTGCCCCAAGTGTTCGAGGGTGCCCTACCACCAAGTCATCAGAGAAGACAGCAGACAGGGTTTTTGAGTGTTTTGTTTGTTTGTTATAATTGAAGTGGCACTACTCTGTATTCCTTTCTTACTTGGCAAGAGGAGGCTAGCTTCCCACCTTTTGGTACTGCCTCGGGATGCTCAGTCTGCTAGTAAAGCCCTCAACCTTCTCCCTCCACAGCTCAATAAACACAAATGGCTTTTTGGAGCCACTGATCAAATTGTCTTAGAAATAAATAAAGAAAGAGAGAAGCAGGTCTGTTAAGCAGGGATATAAATACTAGGCACCCTCTGCATCCCCCTCTCATGAAGGACTTGAATTAGAGAGGGCTTCGGCTCTAGCTTTATTTGGAAAGAAACCATTTTCTCATACCTAAATCATTTCAAGACCTAAGCCAGCATGTAGTAAATGGTTATGAGTGGGGGAGCCCCAGTACATACTCAAGCTAGCTCTGATTTAGCAAGCTGGTATGAGTGGTTGTGTCCTTATGTTTAATTCCAGTGAAGGATCTGATCCTATCCATAAAAAGAATTAAAGTAGCCAAAATCTGTGTTAAAACTTACTCTTTCTATACTTAACTGGATTATTTGAGAGGTTTTTTTTTGGCTTTATTTTATTTTTTTTGTGTCTGCCTTTCTTTAATTACCTCATGGCTTCATTGTCTGCTACTAGATATAATTCATAGGTGAGCAAGAAAAGTCCCACACATATTCAGGTCCACGTTTGTCTCCCTGAAAAGCAATATCCTTCAGAGAATGCCATCTGATTCTGCTGCAATGCAGTGAGTGACTAGCTGGGGTTAAAAGCCATGCGCACAATTCCTGCTAGCTGGTCATTAATCTCCAGGAAAAGCCCCATGTCTTAATTGTTACTGTATAATTAGTAACCTCTTCCATCTATCCAGTATGAAGCTGAAATAGTAATGTGCCAAGTCACTATCATGCTGTCTGAATGAGGAACTGGAAAATACTGTTATCATCAGTGCATGACAGAGAAATGCATTTTTAAATACTCTTTTGAAAAATACTGAGACCAACCATCAATGTCACATGCCCAGCTCTGAAAACCAGCAAAGCTGCCATAGATTGCTGGGGTGTAAGTGGCTAAACAAAGTAGTCCCCAAAACTGAAAATGTGAAGATGAGCCAAGTATGACAGGCTTCTTATATAACACACTTTGTAAAGGAGCCTAAATTCTCAGTAGCTGTTTCTTGATTTAGAGAATGTGAAGCTGGAAGCCTTACTTTATTACGATATCAGCTGTGTAACTAACGTTGGAGAAATTGGTGCAGTTTGTCTTAATATGTATGGGCAAGATATTTAAATGTTTGATATCAGACTAATTAGTAGCTTGGTATCAGTAGGAAATTAGTTTAAGTTTTATTGTGATATTCAGGAACTCTGCTTGGGAAAAAGTTCTATCCTGAGAAAAATACAGATATTTCAGTGTTTCAGTGTTTAAGCATCTGAATATTTTGGATTTGGATTTTGCAGCAAATAACTGTAGCAAAGTGTATTTTCTCTAACATTCAACACTCATACTCTAGTAAATCTAAAATATACAGAATATAAATTATTATTATAAAACATAGAATCATAGAATCATAGAATGCTTAAGGTTGTAAGGGACCTCTAGAGATCATCTAGTCCAACCCCCCTGCACACGCAGGGGCACCTACAGCAGGTGGCTCAGGACTGCGTCCAAGCGGGTTTGGAAGATCTCTGGAGAATGAGAC
>VZSV01000218.1:300474-353120 GCA_013398735.1 Nothocercus julius | reverse complement strand
TTGTCCAGTCTGTCCAGGTCCCTCTGGATGGCAGCGCAGCCCTCTGGGCTGTCAGCTCCTCCTCCCAGTTTGGTATCATCAGCAAACTTGATGAGGGAGCACTCCATCCCTTCATCCAGGTCATTGATGAATAAATGGAGCAGGACTGGGCCGAGGACTGACCCCTGACACCGCTAACCACAGGCCTCCAACTAGACTCCACGCCGCTGATCACCACCCTATATGTTATAAACATATATTATAAACAAATATAAGTTATTATAAAACATAATATAAATTCAAAATAAAATATTCACAAGAAGGCAACAGTTCAATATAATTGAAATTAGTTTGAGACTTCAGTACTTTTCAGTAATGTGTCAATATTTTTAACATCTATTAATTTTCATGAAATATTTTGCTTTGGATGAAATTGCATTTTCTAAGAAAAAAAAATATATGCCTTAGCAGCAGTTTTTCCCACCCACAATTAGCATTCACTCAGTGAGATTCTTGACTTCAATCTGACAGTTGAAATATTCTAGGAAACTGATAGAGCTGCCAGGCTGGATAATTAGCCATAAAAATAGTGAAGTTGTACAAAGAAAATTCAACGGATCTGTTTTCTTCTCTCTGACGCAACTGAAATTGACAAAACAAAATTAATGCAGTAGGAGGTTAACATCTGCTTTGCTTTAAGAAAGTCTTTTTTCCTGGTGTGATTTTCCAGGATCAGTGCTGGTAGAGAAGAGTATAGGATCAGGCCCAAAGGATTTCTTGGCATGTGCGATTCTGCATAGTGCTCAATGTGCGCTTGAAGACTGCTATTTAGGAAACAATTCATCTAAAGTTCTTTCTGCTCTTCACTGTGTTATAAGGCTAATGTGATAGAGGATTTCAAAAAATAAATCTTCTCAATGGCCTCTCTTTTTGGGACAAGCTTGAAGTATCCAGATGAATCAGCAAGGGATATCTAAATGGTTCCCGCAGTTTTATTCAACTGAAATATCATATGGGATGCTATATGTTATTGGATTTTCCTGTTCATGTCCAAATTAGAGAGGTCAGAAGCCTTTCCCCCTCAATGCAATGTCAACACTCTTTTTTCCTAATGATTTGATTTTCTATGTATTAAATCCTGTAGACAGAGGCATCTGAATCCCTAGCACGCCCTAATACATCAGACATTCTTTGCTTTTGACTTTTACTTCTTGCAGACACTTTTTGGGCTTTAATAACATTTTCTCTTCTCCTTTTTTAATAACTTCAAATTTTCAATGGATACATGACTGAATCCCATTTATGACAGAGGCCCCCATCTGCCTTAGGCTCTCTGGGAGTTCCCAGTTCAGTAGAAAAGACAGGACGTGGGGAAGGACTAATAAATCCCAGAATGAAAACACTGGGAGACATTAGGGCTTAGGAGGCAAACCTTTGGTGTTGCGTATGGTAGAAGACAGTTTATCTTTCTGTTTCTGTTTATTCTCTCAACCTGTACCTAGTGTGTCCAAGGGAAAGCTGACCCTTAAATACGTAATACTCATAAATTTTTGATGATATGTGTCACTTGCAAGAACGTGCTGATTTATCAAAAATAAAATGAGGTTTGATTAACTTCCCATTTTGTATTTTTTAGCACCTATAAATTTTCATAATGAACCTTTAAATGAGAAGTCCTTTTCTTAGTTCAGGTGACTTTCCAAAGTGAAAAGTAACTTATAGGTAGAAAATATGTAGAAAATCTAAAACTCTCAAAATATTATGCCATTTCTGAAAGAGTCATTCCTTGATAAACTCTTTTTTTTTTTTTTAATCTTTAACATTTTTAAGACTTTTTCTTGCTTACTATGACTTAAGGGAAAAAAAAATCAAGATATTGAATATTGTGTAAGTAAGGAAAGGCCTTTCTCTAACTACTTTCACCCACTGTAATGGGCCTCTGATCTCTATGGAAGTTGTAGCTGCTATTTTAAAGTAATTATAAGGATGAGAAATGACTTTATAATTTCTTTAGTTGTTTTTCCCATTATCATCATTTTGAAAAAAAAAAAATTTTATAAGCAATGCTGATATGATTCCCAGGGCAGCAGACAAACAGAGAGGAAAGAAAATCCATCTTCAAACCCAAGAAGTATTTAATTAATATTATTACCATCATTTAAAATGACCCCCAAGTAGTAAAAGAAAACCAATGAGGAAAGAAGGAGCATTACAAAGATAAAGATCCAGACTCTTTCCAATGGACTTCCTTGGAATTCCTTAATGTTTGATTTGCTTTGATTGTGCCATTTATAATTTCAGATAACATCTGTTCAGTAATAAAGTAGTGTAAATAGGTGTGTATCAAAAAGAAACTCAGGTATCTATATTATCAAACCTCATACAGTATCCATTTTATGTTATGTTATCCTGGAAATATTTAATTTATAAAATCAAATTCAGATGCTTTAGAATAGCTTTTAGAAATTTCTATACATATTATTAAAGCAGAGTGACAGAAAATGAGGAAAATTAAAAATCCTGAAAACAAACAAAACAAATGTGTATAAGGAAAAATAGATTATTTTGATTTTTTTAATCCCTTAGATCCATAATGATTTCCTTTTCTTATCACACTTTTATTGCATAAAAAAAACAACTCTACAGTTAAACGTGTTGGTACTAAGTCTAATCCTTTTAAATAGCTGAGCTTTTCTAATTACCTAGGGCTGTAATTCTCAGATGTCTACCAACCTCTTCTGGGTGGTAGGGAGATATTTTGTTTAGCTGCTTGTGATAAAAGACTTGGCCAGATTCCAAGCACTGTAATTATAATACAAAATGAATTTCCAGATACTTTTCCAATAAACCAGTATCTCTGTTCATCTACTGCAGTTGTTTCTTATCTTCTGATTTTCCTATGTTTTTATATGATGATTTTCACTATGAGTGAGAATTAGGTGGTTATCAGATTATGGAACTATTAGTTGAATAAAGATGTAAGTCTTATGTAATTTTCAGAAAGGGATTCTCTGGTGATAGCCTTTTTCCTCCGAGAAGTGTAGAAACATATTCAAAACTAGTCTTGAGAAAAGCTCTTTATTTTGCCTTGAAGGCACAGAGAAACTGCATTGACTCCTTCATGTCTAACCTGCTTAACTTGAATCAAGGTGTCCAAAGAGGTGAAAACCACTAGCAGATGAGGGAAGGAGGGCTGAGGAAAAGAAAGGGCTGGGCATGAGAGCGTTAAGCAGGAAGGTACTTGCAGGGGGGAAAAAGAACTTGATCTTTTGCACTTATCTGCTGAGGAGGTTTCCACTTCACCTCCTACGTTTCTGCCTCTGCTCCTGTCTTTCCCTTCTTTGCTCTTCTGACTGCTGTTTGTGGATTAAGGGTGGATAACTTCTGAATTAAGGAGACATAAATGGTTAGAGTAGAACAGAAATGGCTGTATGAAGGAGAGCAAAAGTCTCTTGCAGTGATAGTAAAGAGGTAAACTGATACATAATTTCAGACAACCACAACTGGCAAACATGTTAGTGTTTAGTAGCAGTTTTCAAGTAGATTCCTTCAAAACTGTCTTCCTAGAAATGTTATGAACAAGGCCCTAGACCTGACTGGTTTAGGGCTTCCCCTTCCTGCCTTCTCTCTGGAAATCTAGCAAATCGCAAGGAAGGGAGTTTCACACATTACCGGGATCAAGTAGCAGGAGAGCATGAGCAGAGAGCAAATGACCTCCTTGCGTTCTCCTAAGCATAGGCCTTAGCAGGCACCTGACGGGGATAAACAACCACTATTTATGATGACAACAAAGTTACAAATAGCAAGCGAAGGAACAAGTATGCACAAAGACAGGTCTGAGGAGAGTAGTTGGGAGAAGCTAAAGCAATTAATGATTTCTAGTGTTTCTTGATACACTATTTTCTTGCCATTCAATTTAATCTGTTATCCAGAAAATAGAACAGGTCAGGGATTCACTGCACAAATGGTTATAATGCACTTAATTTGGTTCATTCCTGTATATTATGTCCTGAATCAGCCTTGTTGTTAATAATCTTCAAAGAATTCTGCCCCATCACAGTGAGTGACTGCCTGGGGTTAATGGCCCTTGGCACAGCTCCTCCTAGCTGGTCATTAATCTCCAGGAAATGTCCTGTGCCTTAATTGTTATTGCTTAATTAGCAACCTCTTCCATCTAAACAAGTGACATGTGACCTGAAATAACAATGTACACAGCAGCACTTTCTGTGAGCATTTGAGCTACACTCTAGACAGATTTTATGCAACTAAAAGAAGGCATGGGAAGCACATATCCATTTGAGTAACATGGGGCATGACAGATCAGCCACCTTCTGCAGATAGCGGCATTAAGAAAATTGTATGATCAGTCTTTGCTCAGATATGTGTCATGTCACTGGTTTATATTAATGATTAATCTGATCCCTAAAATTTAGAATAAGAAAGACTGTGTCTGCCTTATGACTCTTAAAATTCAGTGGTCCATATTTCCAATTCACCATGCCATTCATTATATTTCCACTGTATCAGGAGTTAGCTGTAGTTTTAATTACTGTGTGCTCTGAATAAACACAGAGCGTATTCGTACACAGAACGGAGACTGGCGCCGTTGCACAGAACCTGCTCTCTGCGCTGCTGCTGACTTTTGGACATTGACTTTTCCTCGCTGTGCTTTGTTTCCTTCTCCTATTCCTTGTTTACTTCCCATTACTGCTTTTGATGATAAGCCTTCCTTAATCTCCAAATAATTCTTACTAAATGCGTGCGCAGTATTTAGTGTTTGTGTGCAGCACAGGACCTCTGCACACTCCTGGGATACAGGCATGCAGAAGCAAGGCAGCGCAGTGTCAAAGAAATGAGTATTTTTTATGTTTCTTTACATCACCAAATGGCAGCTCAGCTGTTGGACTTTGTTCTGGCTGCCTGTCCTAGGCTATGTACAGTATTTCCATTGCCCATGCCTGCTTGCTTGTACTGCTGAAGAATAGCAGAGCAAATCCAGGGAATAGCAAATAGAAAACTACAGCGTGCTCATTTTAGCTATGCTACTGGATTTTGGGAACTTCCATGCGTTTTAAAGGCAAATACATATTGTATACATGCAGGATGTACATTGTATGGATGAGATTTTTTTAAAATTCAAGATGGTGCTAAATGTTTAGTACAGTAGTGTTAGATTCTCGTTAAAGATTATACAAATTTAAATGTATTTCATAGAAAATGTAATTAAAATATTTATTCTTAATTCCTGGTATTTCTATTCCAGTAGAGTCTAGATATCACTTTGACATACTATTGTTCTTGGGTTTTGTAGAAAAAAAAAGACAGTTGTGACCCAGAAAAGTGTTTCTCTTAAATATAAATATGGTATTTATCATATAGTTGAAGTCCAGTGAAACAGGGATTAATTGAAACAAACTATAATGAGTTTATCATCACAAAAAAAAAAATTAAACTGTCTACATATAGGTGTAGAGATGAGAGTTTTTTATAGTCAGAAGCGTCTGTAGCTCTTGCTTTTATGAATACTACCAGATATGCTAAGGTGCAGGGGAGAAAGACTGCTGATGTACAACCTGTGTTTAATTGCCAATATCAATTCATTATAAATAATTAAATACTTGTAAATGCAAAAAATATAGATGATGGATCTTTTTCATCAGTACTTTTAACTGTGCTGTTGCTGTGCTGCTTATGTCTTGCAGAAAGACATATCTGAATTCTGTTTTTAGTTGGTGCTGTCATTATTTTTTTCCAGACAAAATGGGACAGTGAAATTGTACATTATGACCAGATAACTATTCGTTAAGTGTCCAACCTTCAGGAAGAATATTTGTGATGAATGTTGTATTTTCTATGCTATATTTGTTGGTGCTCTAAGATCAGCTTTGCCTCCCAATAGTAAAGTGGCATTTGCTGTCAGATTAGCTTCATACAAAGCATCTGTCAGTTATACTCTTCAGTATTTTGGCACTTGTTGAAGTTAGTCTGCTTTTTAGGTATGTTTTGAATGGTACTTGAAAGTGGAGGCTTTTTTTCTTCATAGTCAGTTACTGCTATGTGATTCAATATAAATCTGTTAGCTAGGGCAACACGGTGTAGTTATTGTCTTACATAAGGATAAAGATGCACTATCATGGCTAAAAATGTATGCTGAAATCTAGTAAGGTAGCCTTAACAATACCAAAGTTCTTGTTCAAAAAATGTTGAAGAACGTGTGAGAGAATGACAGAGAAATGTTTTTCTTTATTTTACTATCAACCAAATAGGAATTAATTGGCTAATAAGCGAAGAAAAACTGAAATGCATGTAAAACACTATGTTTTTGGCTTTTCGCAGAAACGCGAAAGGTAGGAATGGCAAAAGTCTTTTTCCATTCATTGGTTAGTTTTTGAAAAGCAGGTCAGCACAGCACAGACCTGCATCCAGATGCCTCGTGCAGATGAATTAGCAAAATGCTATGCACTATTCAATTAATTAGCTATCTGACAGATCTTCCTAGGCACATGCACAAGACATTCTTTAAAATGCTTCTTTTTAGAAAATGCATTATTGATATTTAGTAATTTATTATATTTAATAACTGCATGATTATTTACAATTTTAATAACCTTTTATGGAATTTAGAATTCTAAAATATTTTCATCAGTGGTACTTTATTTTTATATATGACAGCTGGTCCAGACTAATTTTTTATATACCAGATGCAGTGGTAACTAATCCCATAACTTTGTAGGTATTAAATACTGTGTGTAATTGGATCATGAGGTATGGATAACTCATTTGGAAAAATTAGCAAAGCCATAATGACTCACAAAAACTGTGAACAAATCTTATGGTACTTATCACTTATCAAGGTTATGTTACTTAAGACTTATCAAGGCTATGTGTGGAGTAGACTACTGTACTGCATAGTTGATATGATCTAGTGGGTATTCAGTAATATTTTATAAGACAAATTGTGAAGCAGAACTTTGCACTGCAAAATTGTTGTGCTACACCTGACTCATCTTAGTCTCCATTTAAACGTGGTTTTGATCACACTAGAACTAATTCCATCCAAATACCTTATATAGGCTAAGTGCATTCAGTATTATACATTGTGAAATTGTATATGTAATTGCACGCTGAAGAGCACTGCATTTTTTCTCAGAATGTTTCTCTCTGCAGATCATATACCCTGGTTAGGTTCTAATGATTCCTCTGTGCAGTCGGTGCTCCCTTGCCGCGTCCTCGCAATGGGCGCGCGCAGCTGAATGCTGCCACTGCAACCGCGACTGCTTTTCGCTTGGCACTGGCAACTTGAGAGGCTTCTTCTTCTTTTATTTGCACTGATGTCATAAAAAAAAAAGAGTCCAAAAATGTCCTAAAGAGTTTTAAGAATTTTCTCAAAGTCAATGAATTCTAGCAGGTTTTTGGTAAAGACCCCAAGTTGAGAGAAGAATGCGTATGTTTCTTCTGTGTCTTTTTCTTCATTTTTCTTTTTTGGTTTCTCCCTTGACTGAACGCTGCTCTCACCTGGAGTCAGCAAGGGGGCATAGTTACTTTAACTGGTTTACAATTCACCACAACTGTTAAATCCTGAGTGTCGTTTTAGTAAGTGCCAAAGTCAGGCAGAATATTAACATATTAACATGCATATTAACATACATGTTAACATATGCATGACCAAAATGCATAGGGGAAGAAGAGAGAAATGTCATAGAAAAGAGTAAGCCAGATGCAACAAACTGTTACTAGTTATCCTGGTGCATATTTATTCAGTAAATGATTAACTGCTAAAAAAGAAACTTTAAAACAGATATATTACAAAATGAGGAAAACCTCTCTGCTTACTACCAAGCAGCAATTTCTGTTTGCATCTGCAACTGTTCTGTTATGGGTAAATAAAAACTCATAGAAGGCAAACAGAAATGAATAATGAGCAATTAATTATTTGGAAGTACTTGGACTGTTTCTTGCTAGTATGTTTGAAGGAAAAGAAGAAAAACTTGCCAACCATTTTTTTTTTTATTTTTTTTATTACTTTTAAAATAATTTTAGAGTTTTGTTTACCTTCCGTCATTAAAATATCCCAGAATCTCAGATGAGTTAAAGAAAGCAGTCTAGGGGTTATGGATTTGGGGTGGAGTGAGCAATTTACTGACATTTTTATTTCTTCTGGCAATGAATACTGTTAGTCTTTAGATAGCTCACACACTGTCCAGAAGCCTGTAATACAGTTTCTCATAGTCAGAACTTCAGACAGGAAAGTCATAAACTACTTTGCAAGGAAGACTCTAAGCCTGTGGACCATAATTATAAGCTATAGGCATCACTCTTTGATGGATGAGATTGTTAGGGAAAAACTGACACCGTTTCCATTTTTTCAAGCAACGATTTCAGCCACTTGATAGCTGTCCAGATGCTGATCTCAGAAAAGAGCATTGCGAATGGTGCAGCTGTCAGTTGGCAGAACGAGAGGTGCAGTGGGTGTCATTTCTGTACTTTATCTCAGGGCATCTTATTAGGTTCCCAAGGGTATATGACAGTCATTAAAAATGATAGAAAAAAAGATGACATTGTCTAGAGTATCCCAGAAAAAGCTTTTTGCTTCTACTGTCAAATAATAACATGTTGAAAGAAGTTAATTTCTGAATTTCATGCTGGCTGATACTACTGCGTCATGCTTATTACTTCCTACGTACTAAATTTTGGGAAGATGTAAACTATCAATAAAAGATATTAAAATCTTTCAGGCAAAAAAAGCTAAAACCGTGTACAAATAAATGTAAGATTTTGACCACCGAGAATGAGACTCATAAAGAAAAAATTAAGTTTTAGTAGCAAAAAAATTATTATTTAGCTAACTACCATGTTTAAAACCAAAACGTGGCCCATATTTGCTTAATGGTAATCTCACATTTGGTAATAGTCACATTTTATTCATTATAAACAGTTACAAACATCAACACACAGTAGGAATTTGTCACCTATGATCTGATAGCATTTGCCACAGCTTTGCAAACAAATAAATTCATTCACCTTAGAATGATCCAAAAATATGAAACAAGAGCTAGATGCTGAATTAAAAATATTTGGAAGCACCATGTGTATTTGAAAAGCAATCTTTTTTAAAAGCACCATGTAAATGAAGGTGGATGCATCCTTAGGTCTCATGAATTCACACGGCTGTATTTACTTCAGTAAAGAGATGCTATTTTAAATAAGACAAAGCCTTAAAATACAGGGGGAAAAATCCTCATATATAGTAATTTATTTATTGTATATGTTACCTATATAGTAATTTAAATTATGGTTTAAAATAAGCAGTGAAATATTAGGGTTTACAAATGATAATAAAGGTTTTATCGAAAGAGTTTAGATAAATGACATGTATAGAGGGAGACAGGATTTTTCCCAGATGCATCATGTTCCCGGTCAGATACATCTTTTAAAAGTTCTGGTTCCACCAGTGTTTGTCTGACTTAAATTTATGGTGAGATTATTTTGTTAATGGCAGAGCTGCCTTCCAGTGAACACAGTATTAGCTGGTGCCAATATATTCAAGCTGGCACAAACCTTCTCTGTGAAGGAGCCAGAAATATAGAAGGGTCCAAGAATGTAAATTTTTAGAAGCATTCATAAAAATCCTGTTTAATAACAGAATATTAGGTTATACACAACAGATAGATCATGCCCATATATGCCTTTTTTATTTTATCCTCATCCTGCCCTCACTACAGTAAATGAAATAGCTTGTTACTTTATGCACCATTGATCTTCTAATAAAGCCAGGGCCCAAATAAGCAGCCAGAGCAGTTTGCAACATGCTCAAAAATGCTGATCAAATAATGTAGATTTGTTGTCATAAACAAAAGGGACTGAATATTGACAGGAGCTATGAAATGTGATAGAATAGTTTTATCTGTATATATAAAACTCTATTTAAAATATATGTAATTTATTTCATATGTAAGCATGGAAACAGATCTTAAAACATGTCACAAGGGTCCAGTGTTGGGGGAAATGTAGATTTTAGGAAGAAATTGAATTTTAAGCTTAGTTGAATACTCAGATTTCTCCTTTGTGGAAGGTCTGGGAAAGATCTTAACTATCTTATAAAGCCAGCTACTACTAAAGAAAAATTTTGAGGCTGGAAAACTAAGCAGTAACTAGTGACGTAAGGGATTCTGTGGTGAGAAAAACTGTGTTTAGGACATTTTGAAGCTCTTTGCTAATGGTCAGTCCTGGGGGAAAAAAAAAAAAAAAAAAAAAAAAAAAAAAAAAAAAAAAAAAAAGTCAAATGAGACCATTACCAGACTTTCTTTGATGTTTTAATTGACTAATTGGCAGGTGTCTGGGTTCTGTGATTATCTTAGTGGCCTGGTCTGAGTATACTGAAAGTTTGAAAAGAAGCTTTGAAAGAGGCTCCGTTGCCCAAGGTACCTGTATGATCCATCACATATGAAACCTTTTAGCCTTTTCAGATAGCTGCGTGTTCCAAGCTTCATGGAAAGATATTTCTGACCCTGAGAGGTTTAGGTTAAGGCTGTGATCCACCACTGCAGAAAGTGAGGGACCAAAGTTACAGATTTCAGTCACGTTGCTTCACTAGAATTATCCACCCTGGGAATGCAAAAGTAGCCATAGAAGCTGAAAGGAAGGCCGCCCTACTGACACTATTCACAGTTAGCACGTGTGCCAGTGGCACAGGCCACCTTCCGGGAGTGGCTCCAGCACCAATACACTTATAGAAAGTTTTAAAGCTGCTGGGTCACGTTTTGCCTTGTCCAAAAACGTAGCAAACACTCGCCCATCCAGACACCCTGCACAGCACTGGGCAACACTGCGAGTCAGCTGGACACGTCCCCATGTGTCCCGGCAGGAAATCTGCCCCTTCATCAGGACCTCTACCAGCTGTTAAGAAAAGGATGCTATATATCAGAGGCAAAAGATCAAGCTGGAAATTGTTTTTGCTTGTAAATACTCTTCTAAAGAGTGAATGCAGGAAGAGTTGCATTAGGATGTGTTTATATGCAATAATTAATAATTCAGCCACGGAATGGAAAAAAGAAAAAAAAAACTTCAGCCCTTTGCTGCACACTAGACTTGTTCCAGCATGGCATTATGATCAACTAAGAGCTTCTCTGTAAAACAGGAAAACTTAAGGTATGACAAGTTATAGCTGCACAGGAGGATGAGTATTTCTTGCTCAAAACAACAAAATAATTTTTATTTGCTGAACTGGCAGAGTTCTGCCAATTTTTTTAAGAAATAAAATGAATCAATTATTTGATCCTTTTAAGGTGAGATATTTGTGAAAGTCACTGAAACTGGAAGAAAAAATATTACATGTGTTAGCATTGGATAAGGGAACTGAAAGCCTAACCTATTACAAAAACTCTGCCCAAAGAATGTATTCTAAAATATTCCATCCATTCCTATGTTAATATCAGAAATACAAAGACCTTATGATCTCTTCAGATGCATAACATAAATTCAGGCTGTCTTTGAGAATAAATAGTGAAAAATAATTTCTCATAGAGTATAATTGCATTTAGTATGCTGTAGCTGGACTAGTTACTCTTACTCTGACTAGTTGCTATGACCAGTGTCCTGACCTCTTTTAGAGCACTTGGAAAAGTTATATGGAATAAAACCGAAATTTCTAAAAGTTAAAATTATCGCTATTTAAGCATGGATTGAATTATAAAATATGAAGCTAATTGAACAATTAAAGACAAAATACGAAGTCAAGAAGTTATTCTTTGCTATGCAGTTATAATTCTGTTGAAGGCATAAGATCATCTCCTTAAATACTAATGCCTCGTACTCAAAAAAATCGTCAGTATACTATAATTCAATAATAATTCAATAAAATCTTACAGTTACGTATCTGTTATGCTTTCAAGTTGTTAAAAAAAAAAAAAAAAAGCTCAATATCCTATTTCAAGGCCACAGAAAGGTTTGTGCTCTTTAAAAGAAAAAAAGGAGAGAAAAAGAGAGAGTATGGTCACATGGCAGTGCAGCATGCAGCAAATTTTGTAGTGCTCATCTACAAGTTCCCAACTATGCTCCCATTCAGCAACATAAATAATCTAAATAATGCAGCTAATGCTTCTTATATTGGTATTTCATTTCTTTATTCGTGCACTCTGAAGGGATGAGGTGAAGACACAGTTGTGCTGTGATGTCTTTGGTATATGCTGAGAATAAATCCAGAAAAAAAAAATTTAATTTCTTAGAAGAGGAATGCATGAATTTGAATTCCCTTTTCAGGTAAATGTCTGAGCTCCTTTCATCGAGAACAAAGAACACCAATTTTTAATTCTCATTCTCCTGTGAAACTGCTGAAGGGTAAATGATTCAGGATTCTCAAATTGTAGAGATGTGAGCAGATAAAAGAAAAGTCCTGTATTTTATTTACTGATTTGTGTGTTTTCATAGTAAATGTCTAACGAATATGTCTCAATACTCCTGCATTCAATTTTCTTCCATTGCTTTGCAAGTCAAAATACTATCAATATTCTGTCATTTCATTCATGAAATAGATATTTCAGCTCAGTATTTCCATGTTCAAAAAAAATCAAACAGAATTTTATCTTGAGATAACAGTAGATCCTACAGCTTTTTTACTTCAATCAGAGCAGCAGTGTTATTGTTTCACGCTATGTACACGCAGTGTTTTGCATCGTAAAAGAGCATCTGCGTTAAATGCGAATGGTAACATAAGGGCTGCAAACAGGAAAGTCAGTTGTCTACAAAATCAAAAACAGAGTTTAAGAGGATAAGCAAATTGTGGACGGCCTTGTAAACGTCTATTTTTTATTTTCTTTGCTGCTTACAGTTCTTTTCTACCCAAAACTTCCTTTGTATTTACTAATTTATTCTATCTTGTTTTTTGGTTTTTTTTTTGTACTTTTCTTTTTATCCTGTTCTGAGTTTTTCAAAGTAACCATTACATAGACTTTCTCAGTTCAGGAAATAACGTAGCGGCTTGCCCGTGTTTCTTTTCGACGTGTGGAATGAGGATGCAAACTATCCATGCGCTATATGAAGCTATTTGTCCGTCGTGTTCCTTTTCCACTGTCAGATTGAACCTTACCTTGTCTCACACAACAGCATACTATAAAAAGCCATTTCCATTGTTGTCATTGGTTCTTGTTTTATATTTAGGGAGCCAGATCAAAACCCAAGGAGGTCAATAAAAACTGCCCTCTGATTTCAGCGATCTTTAAAAGAGGTTACTTATGCTTTAAAACAGATTTTTATGAAATAGTAATAGAATTTATTTGTTTATAAGTATTTTCATTAGCCTTTATTTGCTTTAGTAATTACAGAAAGTTGTAGCTATTTGAGGGCTCATTTCACACTAAAAAACGAACACTGCTGTGGGCAAGTGATCTGGATTCTGCACTTCTGCATAACCTAAACTAAGAACTAAATATTACGTTGGAATTAATTAGGTTTCTGTAGAGACATTGAGACTGTTGAATTCATTCTTGAATTTGGACAGGTGAAACCAGAGACACAGTTACAGCATTATAATTGTGTGGCTGTTACTAATAATGAAGCAGAAGAATCCATCCTAGGCTGTGTGTTGGGTGGGCAGTTAGGAAAAAAAAGAAACTTAAAAACCAAAATTTTCTTCTAATGAATGAAATGCAAGTGAAAAGGAGTTATTTACAGTAGCATCATGCTATTCTGTACAATGTGAAAAATTGTTCAGAGTGTACATAAGGTTTCCTTTCTTCTATCAATCCAAGTGTATATTTTAAAAGACAAAAAATTAGAATAATATATGTGAACGGTGCTTGCTTCCATATTTTAATATATATACTTTTATTAAATAGCCATCTAAATGCTAAGTGACCTGCTAAGTCTGTACACTTTAATACTCAGACACACAAACTTAAAAACAACCTTGGTAAAATTACAATAGGCAGTAAATATGCTTAATTGCATTTCAAAGTAAATTATTAATCATGTAAGATCATATTAAAGTTACCTCTCTGATTAAAAGCAAATTTTTTAAATCTGTCGTAAAGTTATAAAAGGAGGCATCCTATTTTTGCTTTATGATTGTTCAGATGTCCATAGGAGCTAATATAAAGAATGGAACTCTTAGAAGAAGACAGCTTTTACACATATATAGGTGTATAAATACACATATACATATATATATAACGTAAGTATGTGTGGATATGTGTGTGTCTACATATGTGTGTATATATATATAAACACTACTTCAAAGACTCGATCCTACGTGCCTTTTCTTTCAATATATGACTGTTACAAAATGTCATCATATTAATTAAGCTTTGCTGATTTTCTGTGGCTAGAAATATAAGTAGAAATTTAGCTAGACTGGACTCCATTGAATAGAAGCAGAAATGAAACTCGAGAGCTCCTTAAAATTCAGGTTTTATTGCTCATAATTAAAGAAATTCATGGGGACTAGCAGTTCAGCTTTATAGGATATCAAATACCCACTGTTTTCATAAAGTTTCGAAAGCCACCGTTTCTGAAAAACACCATTTCATGGGAACAATGACTGTTGGAGGGTTACTGCCACAGTATCCTCTCCTCTGACTTAGTTTCTACCTAGTTTCGGTCATTTAACAGATACAGAAAAGAAAACAACTTCAGAGTTGTCATTGATGCCTCTTTGACATAGCTGCTTTTCTCCCAGTTCCCTAGACTGACCGTTTGACCCTAGACTGCAGCCGGTTTTGATGGTCATTGTGCATATTTGTTGTACCACTCAAAACCTCACTTTCTCTCAGCATGTTTTTCTGTGGTGCTGAAAGTTCCATGGAAATGGTGGCGCTGCCCTTTCATTACATGTGGTTGGGCAAAACCACAACCAAAATGTTGACTAGTTCATGCCTGAAACACACCGTCCTATTTTTTTTCATGGTACTGCCTGTAAAAGTATCAATAACTTTGTAATAAAGCGAGAATTACTGAAGTTATTCTGTCTAATCCATCAGTGCCATATCAGCAATATGTAGCCTATAAACCTTTTCCTCCTTTCTCGGTATATTCCTACTGTTCTTTGTATTCACAGGCATTATATCTGAATTCCTAAAGAAACTCATGTAATTACCTAATCTATTTGTACCTTAGTCAGGATCCTAGCTAACAACTAAGATCAAATGTAGGAAAGATAGCAAGGTGTCTTGGAACGCAGTGGCAAAAGCACCTTTCAGGGAAAAGGAAGGAAGAAATAGGAGGACAAAAAATAAATACAGTGAAGAGGTACATGTAGTAAGTGAAGAACTTTTTAAAAAGTGGGGATTTTTTTTTAATACCAAACAGTGGATTTTGAGTTGAATTTATTTAAAATTTACAGTAAACATGCAAAGAAAATATACAGTAAACATCTGCAAAGAGAAGGAGAGTCTTTCGAAAGAACAAGAGAAATCTAGCAGCTGCTGAGTTTGAATCTGCTGAGGCTCTAAAAATTGTATTTGTCTTGCTATTGATAAAAGAAACAGCTTATCATCCTGGAGACAAATACCTTTTCCTGGGGGAAACAAAAATGCTAAAGACCTTGCTGTTATGCTGGAAAAGATAATAAAGCAATTAGAGCAGTTAAAACTTGCAAAGCAGTGGGCCCAGGTGAATTCATCCCAGAGTTCTGAAGAAAGTAGCAAGAAAAACAGTTCAAATTTTAGATGCACATTTTGATGATTCATAAACCCCTAAGAGCAATAGATCTTATTCAGATCATCACCTTAAGTGTTTGACATTATGTGTAAGAAAATGCCAATACAATGGGCATCAAAGGATACATATAATGACAGTTTAAATGGGAACATTTTAGAATTTTTCACCAGTTACATCATCCAACTAACCTTCTTATCTATACCATCTCAAGTATCCGTTACTACAACTGAGCAACTCAATTTTCTAATTATTCTTTTGATAGCTTTTGAAATACAATACCTGCCTTTCAGTATAAAATTCAGTATACCACATTAAAATTTTAGTGCCTTGTATTTATTGGAAGTAATATGAAATTTAAGCATCAAAACACATAAGGTGTGTGATTATTTTGATAAGATTTTCAGCAGCATGCTAATACACATTCATGCTAACCTGCTGTAGAAATCTTATTACTACCTAAGTGCCAAGAACAGCAGAAAATCCTGGCCCCCAGGTATGGGTTTTAGAGCTAACTTGTGGCAGTGAATTCCAGCCTTTCCTGTGGATGATGAATTCCTTTTGGATAAGCTGATTACTACAAGGAAGACTCATTTGTGAAGATCCTGAAGCAGTCTATACTATTTTAAAATTGTGGTAAAGCATAGATACTGTCAATATTTAATATTCAGAGAAAAGCTTACCATATCTGCATCCTTATATATAAGATAAATATATTCTTATTTGTCATTAATATATTCTTATATGTCATAAATATATGAACTTTTATAGATGCTATAGGCAGAAATAATCTTGTGTTTTGCACAATCTGCAGAACTAAAAATATTTCTATGTAAAGCTATAACTGTGTAAAAAATGATAGTTTTAGAAAAGCTTGCCAATTTTGTCGCATGTACGGTGAACCTGGATAGATTATTAGTTTATTGAAACACTTGTATTTTTAGGATTTATGGAAATCTTTAGATGCAAATGGAATTTTGAACGGACAACCAATGTGTTATTCAGTTATTTTAATAGCTCCAAGTATGCGAATAAGGAGTTGCAAAATGAGGAAGAGATGAGCAACAGCTAGCATGCATTTGTCTGCAACAAATTCCCTTAGTCCTGTTCCTCAATAATTCTTATAGATTGGCAAGATGCAGTAGATATCACATATTCTGACTTGAGCAAATATTTTGGCATTGTCTGACATTACATTCTCTTAAACAAGATAGAAAATCTTGGCCTAGTTTAAATTACTAACTTACTACTAAACTGGATGCAAAGTTGGCTGGACAACAGTGTTAGTTATCAGTAGTTTTCGTCAGATGGGAAGGATGAGCTGACCAGTGAGGTCTCTCCTGGAACCAATTCATTGGTATTTTTCTTTAATCAGCCTGGATGGTGGAATATAGACCAAGTTTATTAAATCCTCAATAACACAAAACTGGAAAAGTCTAGAGTCTAGAATTCAGAGTCTAGAATTCAAAATCAGGTTGACAAATTACAGAAAAGGACCAAAAGGATACCCTGAAATTCTGTGAAAAGAAGTTGAAGATGTAGGGAGGAATTACTTACAGCAGAAAATATGTTGCAGAGAAAAACTGATCAATTAGGACTTCTTTGGAAAATAATCTTTTTTTTTTTTTTTTTGGTGTATCACATGCTGAGTAGGGCTCAACAGAAAATTGAGAGGACTATTCAGAAACTTAAAAATGTGACCTATGAAGAAAGACTGAGAGAACTGGGGTTGTCTGTCTAATGGGAGAAATGACTAAGAGAGGATAATGATTGCGGAGATCAAGTTCATAAAAAGGTGGTAGAAAAAGGAAAATCATCTTTCTTGTTTGTTCATTGTTGTTGCTGCTGCTATGTTGTTGGTTTTTTTTTTTTTTTGTCTGTGGAGGATATAATAAGAAATAATGGGGTTAAATTGTAGCAATTAAGGATTGGTTTAGACATTAGCAAGGACTTTCTGATGATATGAAAAGGGAAACTGAAATTTATACGAGATTTAGTAGGAGTAGGAGAAAGATCATTAGGCAAACATTGTGAGGATTAATATGGGCAGTTCACTGAGGCAGAAAAATGTGCTGGGTAACTCTTCCTCTTTTTTTTATTGTCTGTTTTTGTGATGTTTGAATTTTGTTCTCTTCATAAAGTTAAAAATAATAGTGCTTATCCATCCCTGGAACAGAGTGAAAAATCCTGACTAACAGCTGGTGGCCACAGAATGAGATGGTCCAGTAGAGTAAATGCCAAAGACAAGTCTGCTAGTTGCTCTGATAATTCAGTATCTGATTCTTTAATTTTGACTATAGAATATGTATGCTTTCAGATCACAAATATTTTTTTTCTCTTCTTCTCTCCCAGTAGCCAGAATGTTGGAAAATTCTGCTTGTACTAGAGAGAGGGCTTTTACATGGCTTTGTTCGTTACTGGAAGGAACAAATCAAAAGAGGGTGGCTTGTAGGGGAGTCATGGTGCTGTTTTTCTGCAATGAGGAGTAATTCCTGGACAGGAGAAAAAAAGAACACAAAATTTATTTCACTTTGAGTGCTTTGGACATTACAAGGTCATGGAGAGCCCTAGATATGACAAAATAAAGTCTGAAAGAGCATAACCCTTTGGTGAAACTTCGTTGCTTCTCTAGTCTCTGCTTTTGATGAACTGCAGTGAGATAAAGAAGCAGACGAGGAAGTCTGAGTGAATTGTTTGTATTTAGCACTTTCATGAAGTGGCTTGATGTTTTGGCACATGATGTTATTTCAATGAATAATGTGTGGTACTTTTGTTGTTCTGGTTGCTTTTTGAAGACCCCGTAGTTTGGACGCAACTGAACTGAATATTTCTCTTCCTTTAAAATATGATTCATCTCCTGAGAAAATTTTCTCTGCATATATAACAACACATCTTCTCTATTACGCTTGGTAAGAAGAGATTTTTAATCTTTCTTCTTGGTGAAAAAGTAAGTCTTCTTTATTTTCTTCTGTTTGCCATTTTGTCCTTCATATTAAATCTACAATTCTTTCTACAGGAGACATAAGGCAAAAGGAAAAAGGAAAGTCTGCAAATAAATTGAATTGTGACATGGAGGCATTTTCTGAAAATAAGTACATATTTTTTCCCTGTTATTGACAGTAGGAGAGTTGCTATTTTGTATGATGAAAAAAAAATTTAAATAGTTGTCTAAATACACTGAGGAACAAACCAAATTCTTAGGAGAAGCAAGCATTTGAAACAGTGAGCAACTTCCGTGGGCACATTCCCTCCTGAGTTGCCTGCCTAAATAAAATAAGGACTTTGCAAATTCTCAGCACATTCAGTGCTGTATATTTTTTTCCTACTTAACAAAACAGAGATTTAGAATTAAGTCCATGATCTGAAGGATCACAGTTTTCCCAGACACTATGGTTTAGAGAGATGTCATCATAAACAGTTTGAATTTTCTCTTGCTATAATGACTATAAATATATATATATATGCACATATATATTTCTATAATGACTATTCAAAAAATGGCCCATATGATTCCTGCAAAATCTTTCATAAAAAAACAATTGTGAACATCATGTCCTTGTACAGAAAGTTTTGTCTTCCTAAGCCTGCTCATATCTTCAATGCTTGGCTTTTATTCTTCTTTATCCTGAACTAAATTAAAATCCCCCTACAGTGTTTTCTTCCACTCAGATGATGAGTGAAAGAAGTCCCTGAACCACACAGACTCTTGAATTGAATGTCCTTCACACCAGTTTCAAGCACCACTTGTGCTTGTACAGCAACATCTACTACATTTTCTGTTTCCTGTAGACATTTGTATCTCTCAGGTCTCCAAGGTACTTCCATGAAATGCTATAGAATCACAGACAATTTTTATTTGCTTAGCAAGGTATGAATACTTCATCAGCAAACTAGAAAGATTTCTGTCTGCAAATTTATGAGTTCAGTCCCAAAACCACCATAGAGTAAGTCATACAAAAAGGGCAGAATCATTCATAGTGATGAGGTCTCAAAAAAAAAAAAAAAAAAAAAAAGGAAAATGAACAAAAAAAACCCTAGGAAGGACTTTCTTAAGTGCTTTTCCAGCTTTAAAAGCACAAATTCGTAGGATTAAATGCTTTAACCAAAACCTTGGCACTTTTTACAGAAACTCATCTCTATAATTATTCTGTAAATTCAATATTCAAGTCACAGTGCAGCTGTGACTAATTTCTTCCCTTCATTGGTATTTATTTATCAAAGTTTTTTTAAAGTATGATTTCCATTTTTTTCATATCATAGATTGTTTTTCATGAGGAGAGCCTCTCATGTCTTTAAGGGCTGGAAATGCTTTCTCAGAATCTGATTTTTCAAAGCGCTCTGTAACTCCTGCATGGTCTCCTGAGAACTCTGTGAGTTTTTTCGCACGCATGAAGAACGTGAGCGTGCTGGAGAGCCTGAGTCTAATGCAGCATATTTGGGATCCCTGTAAGGGAATGTAGCAGCTGGCAAAATCTCTCTAATCATCTGTGTAGGACAATGACATGTTATATACAAGTTCCCAGGAAAAGGTGAGAAAAACTTAGGTTTATCCATTATCAGCTCACCTTCGTGTTATCTCTTCTAGAGAGGGTCCTGAGCATCAAGGTCCATTTTATCATATAGTTAATCCATTTCCATTGGTCAGTTACTTTACAAATGTTTTTCTTCCTCATTAAATCTCTGTTAAATTGGGTGTATAATCGATGTCCGCAGACCAATACATAAAAATAACAAGATACGTTGATAGCTTTACTTAATCTTAGTAAAAAGTAGTGTACTTGTCTAGGGTCTTATAGTGGTCTTGGGGCACATGAACAAAACCTCTTAAAGTAGGCAGCAGACGCTGAGAAACACTGAAATCAATACTATACATAGCCAGCAACATGTATACTTAGTCCTAGACTTTCCATGGCAGGGCAGCCTGCCAGAGAATGTATTGTCTTGGAATTACTTTGTTTGAGGGATTAGTGCTGGTGAGACTGTCCATAAGTTAATACTGTGTTTTCTATACCAGCCAAGTGCTTTCTGAACAATTGCATATGAAATAGCACTTCACACTAATAAATTGAACTAGGCATAAATTTTAGCGCTGGATATCAAATAGCCTAACTCGGACTTGGAAACTGACTTCTAGCTGTCCCTTAGAGTTATCAACTATCGTCTATCCATTGTGCTAGAAAAAGTATGAGAGAAGACTTGAACTGATACAGAACCATCACAGTTGTATTTGTAGTTTGCACTGAATAAGCTAATGCTCATCTTCAAAGGGAGAAAAGGCAATCCCAGTTTTTCTACCACATACTTGAATTACAACTCATTTCATAAGAAGCAACATTTTCAAAAAAATCACTTGGTATAATTTTTTTCATATGACTATAATTTTTGAGATACATTGAGAGTATAGAGAAACATTTCTGAAACAGCGTTATTACTTTCTTTCAATGGTCCCAATAAAGATATTTGTTAAAGAAAATACATGCAAAAAGAAGAGTAAATTTTAGAAATAAAAATATATTTTTTAGGCTTTCTAAGAAAATTACCAAATTCCAAGAGGGAATACCCAATTTAAATAAGTGAATGGGATCACTTTTATGTGTAAATGATACAAAATGTGTCGCTTGCACAGAAATGACTAGGCTGTTCTGTGCAAGCTTTAGCCCTCGGAGCCCAATCCTGTGATCCCTGAACTCAGTTATGTAATTCCTATTTACTTGAAATCCCCAACAGGACTTTTATTTCATTTCAGAGAAGTGCACCTGATGTTGTTGCTGTATGTTGAACTTCAGCTTTTCTTTGTAGCCACCACTGTTTTCTTGCAGCACCTGCATATGCAGCACTTGTTACAAAACACACGTACTCCTTCTTTTATGAAAATTTGTTTTCCTCCAATTTTTCTTAGTCTCTGGAATAGCCAGGACTTAGAAAGCATATATTGTTTCTGTCCAGACTAAATCTTTACTCCAGTCCTTATTTAGATTTGCCTTGAGTTCTTTGAAGTTTGTGCATATATTTTTTTCTCTCTTTTTTTTTTCATTCTGACAAATGAGAAAAATGAATGAGATTTTATTTCTAATTGCATTTCTCCTATTTATGCTCCAAAGTGTATGTATTCGAATGAAGCAATTCTAAAGAAACAATCCTAAATAAAATGTGTTTATGAGGGTTTAAATCAGATATTTGAACTCGCATTATAAAGGATTTACAGCAGCATGTGTATATTTGAAGGAACTCTCTTGTCTCTGTGGAGATTTACATAACTATTACTTTCGTCAGAATCTGCACTTTCCCATTGCACATTCGCTTCAATCAATTTGCATGAAAAATTTATTTGACCTATTTTAATAACTTTACTATCCTAAATCTTATCTAAATACAGGGGTACGTAAGCATTCACAAATAAAACATATCAAGTTGATTTCCCTGTGACATTATGAACATTTTCTTCATTGCTATTGTTTCAGCTTATAAAATGCTAGTTTGGATAAGCAGCCTTGGCCTAATCTACGATGGGCAGTTTGGTGAAGCAGCGCTGCGCTAGAGACGTCGCTGAGCTCATTTCAGCTACAGCATAAACCCAGATCTTGAAAGCACTGCAGTAGCTTCCATTACACTAAAAGCTATTGATTAGAAATGCTTCCCTGGGAGAAAGCAGGGACTCATAAACTCCTGCTGCGCCAGGGATTCACAGTGAGCGCCCCATGGGAGCAGCACGGAACAAGAGCCAGGAAAATCTAGAAGGAATCCTATCCAACCTGTACAAATTAAAGCTTTCTATCCATCAGAACGGATTCTAGAGAAAATCCCACTCTATGTCATAAGAACCCTTGCTGCCCCATTCTTACATGCAGTCTATTCACTACTGTAACTTTGCTTGTTTTGATGAATTATGTGCTGCTTATCAGACTATGTATGAGGAGAGGAAAAACACACCTTCTGTTTTTGTGAAAATGTCCTATGCTTCTTACATAAGTGGATTGCAATATTTTTTAGCTTAAATCTTTGACACACTATTTCAATGCTTGTAAAATTCATTGATACAGGATGTAAGAGAATGATGACAGCAAAGTTTTTTTAAACATTACACCAATACTCTAACCAGAAGGTAGTGCATATTTAAAAAAAAACAAAAAACAAACAAACAAACAAACAAAAAGGGCCACTACTGAAAACTGTGATAACTCACTAATAATGCAGACTGGCTGAAAGGTAATAGCTGTCAATATTGAGTGTTAAGAGGTACATACAAAGGGATAAAAGAAAAAGACTTGAGTTTTTTTGATACTCTAAACAACTTTTGGAGACAAGTGCTTTTCTGGAGGGAGGATTGGTCTGTTCTAGCAGAAGTAAAACATGATGTCTGCTCTACATGCCTTACAAGCATGTTCTGGGAAATGCTCTTTGAAATAACTTTTATTTCTGAAAAGTAAATGATTTACCAGCATTAGACATTCTTCATATCAGACTAGTTTAGAATAAGTATGCATTGCTTAAAGTGAAAAGGGATGTATAATAAAAATCAGAATGAATTAATGTACCAAGCATGTTTTATCTTGCTGTGTAGAGTCTTTGCAAATGAAATGATCTGATTTATGTCGTTGGGGGCTTTTGCACAGGTCTTTTATGAATGTGTTTTGAAACAATCTATATTTAGAGAACAGTGATTCCTTGAAATATTTTTTTAAACAAAAGAACACACAACATTTCAAAAATATTATTAATAACTTTTTGTCAGTTTTCATAAGCATCCTCATATGCATTAGTCTGTTTTGTGGAGTTGTAAGGAGACTTTTCCTGACGTTCACTGTTGTCTGTTTCTGTCCTTTAACATTATATAACATTATGGGTCCGTTTTTTGTTAGTACTGTAAAAGCACTGCCATGCTCAGTGTGCAGCTAGCCCCTGGTTTGGTTTCTGTGTAGTTGGATCATAGCACATCTTTTATTGTTCGCTATGGTGGCTGTATTCATTACATTCACATGCACTGCACATTGCATAAGGTATTATTATTCCTGTCTGATTTTTGTTGGTTTGTTTGTTTTGCTTTGTTCTGGATGGTTTGTTTGATATCTTTACTACTAAATATGAGATCTATAGATACGGATGAATGTGCAGCTGCATGTATAGTCTATGTATTCAGTATATGCACAGATACACACGGTAGCCAAAAAACTCCCTTTGTCTCTTAGGAGGTGGTTAGGTGCTTAGGCTGCTGCATTATGATGAATTGTTCAATGAAAAAAATGTGCAAGAAGTATTTGTGGGTTGTTCAGCAGTTCTGTCAGTTTGATTAAGCCCAAAGGTAATATGATACATGATCTTTGTTTTCATGGTTATAATTTCTTTGAATTGCGTAATGGTGTAAATATTCAGCTGGAAGAAATTTAATTTTGGGCGTAGGAGTTCTTTGGAAACTTCAGTAATCTCTCTCCTTTACATGAAGAAAAACCATGAGGCATGTGATTTGTGCACTCCTTTTTACTAAAAACCAACCAACAAACAGGATTTCCGTTATTTACTGGAACTTACCCTGAAGGGAAGGATTTTCTTTGTAGGACAGTTCTGTTACTCTATTATTAAAATTATATTTTAAAAATATAAGAAATATATTATCTTATACGATGATGAAAACTTATCCTCAAAACAATGCTATCCAGGAAATAAATTCTGAATAGGAGAATTTTTTTAATTGATTTTTTTCATATTATTCAGCAAGTAATATTCATATATAACAAGAATATAGTAATATATATACTCATATTTATGTCTTCTCTGTTGTTATCTTTCACATCTCTGTGTTTAGATGTTCTCATTAATTTACTTCTAGACTTAATTCATATTCCAACTTAGTCCCATCAAAGCTCACTGCAGTATTCCTTATTGTCACATTACTAAACACTGAAGAGTTATGTTCTTTGGAAACAGCTTTTAGGGAAGAATCATTATAATTGATTCTGATAAAGTTTTATACAGCAATAGTTCTTTGGAAAAGAATCTTAAGCTGCTTTTGCTTGATGCCGAATTCTAACAACTCTAACCAGCTAACCAGCTGTACAAGGCCTGAGGTATTATGATAAAAAACCTACCATGATGAGGTACCCTTACAAAAATAATCTCAGCACAGTCTTATTGAAGGCAGTGTAGGTTTAACACAAAAGTAAAAAGAGTAAAGATGAGCATCAGAATATATATACAAGTGATTTCTAAGGAATAAAGCCAATAAGGAGCATTTCAAAACTTGTGGAAATAGATTAACCTGTTAGGAAGAGGTGATGACTTTGGTTTGGTTTATAGATATGCCCAAAATGTGGCTCTCTTGAGACATCTTCTGCCACTTGAAATCTTAACTGAGCAGTGCTGACCCAGAAACACAGACAAAAAATTCATGCAGCAGAGCCTGGTTGTATAGTCATAGAGTTGGAGTTGTAGGGCAGCGTGTCAAGTACAGTAACTCCTTGTCAGAAGCTGCCCCTTCCACCATTTCTAAACTAATGGCTGCAGTTTTTGGAGATCACTTAGTAGCCTTAGAAAAGTTACAAAACCTATATTTTTCTCCAGAGGAAATAACTGGCTAGTGAATTCCTCTCAAAGGAAATAATGAAAATCAGGAATTCTTCTAAAGCAGAGTCCTGACTATAATATGTGCAAGTGCTGTGTGCACAGGGCGTTCGATCTAGTCTTTCAGATGCCTACAAAAAAGAAATGTGGTTCCTCCATTCACGTGAAACCAACGAAGGAAAACAAAAATTAAAATATCTTATATCTTACTCTATCTATGGAGGACCATGTTTTAAATGGAGAAGTGTTGATTTTTTTTTTTCTTTGTAGTTAGTATCATCATGTATAGTTACTAAATAATCAGAACAAAATTCAGTGTTACCACTGAGACAAGTGTACACTAGTAGAGGAGAAAACTAAATGCAGTTGTCAGTATAGGAACATATATTTTTCATATATAATCATAGACAGCTGAGATTAAATCCTAATTCAAATAAATTCAATTCTCCATTTCAACATGCTGACTCTCTAGAATACAGCTCCACTTACATTAGTGGAATTTCTCATATAAACTCGCACCTATGTTCCAGCCACTTATGTTAGAAGTCACAGCATCTCTGAGAGCACAGTAACACTTCTCCTTTACTGGATGCAGTAAAAAACAGAGTGCAGACAGGATCATATGGCTGGCTTTGCGTGGATCCCTCTCCATTTTGCTTTCATACTGGTACAGAGAGGCACTTGTGTCCGGCTACAGGGTCAGGGCTGCCTGAATATCTCGGATGGGCAGAATATTCTGTCATACGTCTCCATCCTTCAGTGAATGTGATCAAGCGAAAAGCATAGGCAGCTGCCAGCTCTCTATATAACACAGAACTAGGAGAGAATTTTTAAGGAATATTGGCTGGAAACAATATCCTTCTCAACAGTCAAAACCCATGACCTCTTCTGTTTAGAGTCTGCCACTAATGTCATCTAGTAGATTATCATCTCTGTAACAGCACCAAACAGTCAGAAAATGACTTCTGCCTGTCTACCCCTTCACAGATGTCCTGCTGTCTGCCAGCACAGTGAATCCTACTGTATTAATGGGCCTAACAGATCAGTTGTGTTGAAAGGTTGATGGCACAGGGATTTGATTTCTTCTGATAGTTTTCAGGGCCTGATTTTGTAGCCTTTTGTATAGACATAACTGCCTTCATGGAGCACAGTACAACAGGGAATCAAATTTGCCGGGCTTGTTTCTGCTCTCATTTACACACACAAAAATAATTAATAATTCTAAAATACTTATTCAATTCTTAAAATCAATTCAAAAATACTTTTTCAAAATTGTTTCTTAAAGTAGTTGCTAAAATGATTTATTCTATGAATGTTTCAAAATATTGTAGAAACAGATATGCTTAAAATAGAAGTACCAGTGTTACCCTGCATCAATCCTACTGAACAAAATTGGCTCCTGCCATAACTTTCTGCCAGCCAGAACAGTTCTCGCTCTGTAAAAGACTTTGATATCTTGAAAATATTTCTTTGTGCCACATATCCAGCAGGACTAATTTGGAGAAAATCCAGAGCAATAGCAGTAGTGTTAGAAAGCAAAGTGGAAATATGTTAAGACATACAAGTCATGCAAAGCTGAGCATACACATTGAGTCCTTACTTACAGTTATTCTATCCATTCTCCTTGATAGGAAATAAGGCTTCTATTGATTACAAGGAAGATGTCTAAAAGCACAAATTCAAGAGCCCAAATCCCAGAGATTTTCAGTGTAAACTGAATATTTCCAATCTGGAGAAATAATCCCAGAGGCTAAATGAGGCAGGGGAGGAAATCTTAAAGAATAGCTCGTTACCACAGGAATACTTCATTTATTGCAAGCAGGTCTGAAGTTCAGTATTCCAGAGAGCAGTCAGACCCACTGTAGAAAGAAAGAACAGAATTTAATGAGGCCAAAGTCAAATTTCTTGGGATAATAATGTAATTAAAAGGAGTCATTTTCACATCTATATCAAGATCTCTCCTCCAAGTAAGTACAAGTTTATTTAGAAATATGCTACAATTACTAAAAGAAGAGGAGAAGTAACTTTTTAAAAGGTTAGAAATAGCAGTTCAGAAAATGAAATACAGGTATTGAAGTTGGGCCTTTTTATCAAATCTGGTGACTCCAGAAATGCACTGTCTATTCAGATATTCAGTATCTGAAAACATGTAACAATAAAACAGCCATAGATCAATAGCATTAAACAAAGCTAAAACAGCACTGGAAAATTTCATTTCTGAAACACTGGTGCTGGTAAAAGAAAAATGATGAAACTCTGTAGAAAACACAAAAAGATATTGCCTCAGAAATAGTATTGATATAATTACGTCTTGTTGATTTTGGTTCTGTTTATGTCTTTTGTAGACAACTGGAGAGGGGATTAGAAAATGTTACAGTGCGGGGAAGTAAATTGTGGGTGGATGCAGATGGAAATACTTTCCTATTGGGAACAATAGTAGTGTTTTGTTTGGAGGATTTTTTTTTTTCCCCCATTAAATTTGAATTCTTCATGGGAAACTTATTTCTGAGTGAGCTTCTTGGCTGTGCAAAGGATGAAGCGATTGGTTCTGAGAAAATAAATTATCTGAACACTTTTGTGTTCAACAGGGAGTCCAGGAACTTGCTGCTGTTTATGATCTGTTTCTGCTCTCACTTTACTAGAGAAAATTCACAAATTTTTCTTATGGCCCAAGTGGACTGTTGTGTTATGAACTTGATCTCCTGAATGACAAAACTCAGCACTTCTTCCAATGATTCCTGCATGTAGCCCAAAAGCATAATTTCTTTTAGATAATGGATCAGTCATTATGTTGAGACTTCAAGAAAGCATTTTCCAGTGCTTAATTTCTCTTTATTGATAATCTGCCTCTTATTTTCAGTTTGAACCTTTCTGTTTCTCAGTCTCACTATTTTTGGGGTTAAAAGACCTTAAGTATCAGGAATCCTTCTCTCTACATTGGTAATTGTAGAGTGGCATCAAGATACCTTTTTATTCTCCTCTTTGATGTATTCAATAGATTGAGAACCCTGGGACTCTCACTATAGGAAATGGCAGCTGCGTTTTCTCATGTTCTTACAGCCACGAATGGCTGTAGGAATAGTACTTTTAGAAACATCTTTCATTTTTCACATCCTTTTCAAAATATGAACACGGGAACTAAATACAATAATGGTTTTAGTTATGCCACACACACACACACACACACACACATACACAAAAAGCCATTTGCTATTTGTGTTCATTATTTCTTTCCTTATGGATCCAAGGCATGTACTGCTGCTCCCTTAGCTGCTATATCATACAGGTAGAGCTGCTTAACTAAAACTGTAGTTATTCCATTGTCAGTGCACCTGAGATGCAGAGCACGTGGCCTCATCTAGACTAACTTCACTGAAGTTGGTAAAAACCATGGAAGTGTAGTGAGTTTGAGTTAATGGCTTTTGCTCGTACAAAATGGGCTAAAGTATCCATTGCATCCTAATGATCCTCACTTGGCAGAGAGACTCTTCCCCATACTTCTTGTGACAGGCTGTCTGTGTTTCTGGTGGTGACACTCTTCTTCCGAGCCTGTTGAAGGGTGCTTCACAGAGACGGAGACAGAAAATGGAGCTAGGACAGAATCAAACTCCTGTTACTCTGAAATTTCCCCCTTAAGCCCCCCAAATCAGTATAGACTTTCGTATTTTATATTTCTACTCAGTTAACTAGATATGTGCAGCATGAAAATCCGGTGAGATCCGAAGCTGCTTAGAGTCTATGTGAGGCTCCTCATTCACTTCAGACCTAGCGGAGCTGTGCTATCAAACATATGGAAATACAGAAACTCCTCAACCCGCTTCTCTTGTTTTGAGGGATTTGCACATTCTGTGCATGGATCCCAAGTTCTGTTCTGCAAGGCCCAGCGGCAGGAAATGCTGCTTCCCCATTTATTCAATGGCAAAGCAGAAGGCTCAAACAGAATTTGTGTTCTGCTTTTGGTATCTTTAGAATACATTTCTAATTACTTATAATTACAGTCAATAATTACAATCAATATTCACAGTGTTTTTCAAAAGTTTTGCGAAATATGAAAATAATCCTAATGGATTTGTCAGATAAACAACACTTGGAAAGACCTGTGCTGTTAGCCACAGCTTTTAAGTTGTGTTGGCTTAGTTCATCATTACTGGGACTATGATTGTTCATACTTTATGAAATTTCATGTTTTAGTATGCTTTGCAAATATTTACTTTTAAATCAGATGTAAAATAAAACAGTTATTCTAATGTTTTAAAAAACTGACGAGGCTGGCTAAGTTATACTGTTGAATAGATTTTAAATTCAGTCCACAGAAGAAGCTGCCTCTTGAAATGACATTTTCCAGTGCAGTATTTTTCAGTAGATAAATTTATAGCGGAGTATTCATATACATTGTTCTTTGGGGGAAAAAGAAGTCTTAAATTTCTGGCCATTATTTTTATTGGAAAACAACTGCAGGAAAGTAAGCCTTATTTTAGGCTACTTTCCCACTGTTCCTGCTACTGAACATCTTATGAAATTTAATAAACTATATCTGAAGTATATTATACTGTTTCTGCTTATCAAATGCAGTGCTGAACTATAATTCCGACGAGGAAAAAATGTTTATGAAAAAAATGCTATTTCTAATATGATATTTCTACAATGCACTCTCTATCACTAATACAGTGTTTCATCTGTACTGTTATATAATTGTGAGGACAAATAATGTGCTGAGTGAATGGCTAAAGTGTAAATATTCTAGAAGACTTAAAAATGTAATAGCAGTAGGAGAAGCACATGACATATAGAGTCTTTCTTTCTATTTTTTTTTTTTTTTTTTTTTTTTTTTTTAGGTTTCCATGGTGGTTTCCAGCACCAAATTTTAAAATTATTCTTGAATTAATAAATATGTCCTGTAAAAATGTAAAAACATGATTCCCATTTTTATATCACTGAACAGTGTAATAGGCTCATGTAGTTAGAGTTGGTTGGGCTTTCACTGCAAGTACTATGGAGCAACTTCTGCTTTCAGCTCAGTAGGGACAGCTTGGGATAATTCATCCAAGGATAATAAGCCAGATTCCCAGCCTGTGTAAGTTGTATGGTTCTACTGATTTCAGCAGTGCCACGCCAGATCCGTATCAGCTGAGCATTTGGCTCGATGCTCGAAGCCAACAGATTACACCAGTAGAACTGAGAGCAGAGTTAGGCTGAGGGAATTAGGCCATAAATACAGAAATTAGTAGTGTAATTTTGCGTTATTGTTGGTGGGAGGGAAGATCTAGAAATAGCCGTTTACAATGGGTGAAGGCCTCTCCGGCTGCTGAAGAGAGGAGCTACGCGTGGCAGGCAAACGCCGGGCTTGCCGCGGTCGGGGTGTATCGGAGCTACCGAGGTGACCGCCGCACGGGCCACCGCGTTCCCCTCCTGCAGCCGGCCAGGCCCTTGCAGCCCCTCTCCCCCCATGCTGTCAGCGCGTTGGAGATGATGCCTGGAAAGAGTCTAAGAGAAGGGCTGAGCAAAAGCAGGTGGCATCTGGGAGACGAAACTCGGGGAGGCCCCAGCCTCCTGCTGAGGCCGGCGGAGCTGCTCTGAGGACAGTGAGGTCCTCCGGCAGGGAGGGCTGCAAATTCTGGCGGTGCGGGGCTAAATCATCGGGCCTGACGGGGGTGTGGAACTGCAGCTTTACGCTCCTCTGCTTGCATAAATTTTGCACCAGCGTGACTCTAGTGACATAAATACAGTTACTCCTGATTTAAACTCCTGATTTAAAGTGAGGAAACATTTATTTCCCATAAACTGCTAACTTACACATTGATAATATATATGGCTTTCAAAGAGGTTCCAAGTTTTTTTTTTTTTTTTTTTTTTTTTTTTGGAGTGGCTTGAGTAAGGTCAAATTAAATAAAAAAAAAAGGGGGGGATTTTGCAGCTTCCTGGTCTACACCTAGGACAGCAGACCATGCTAAGACCATGGGAATCAGGAAAGTCAACTTGATGGTCATCTGGAAAATCTGGAAATATAACAAGCATCACAGAAACATTCTTTAATTTAATTATACCATTGAAAGCAAATCCCACATAAAGTCTAGCAAAGCACCAGACTAGTTTTAGGAAAGCTAGATAAACTTTTTTTTTTTTTTTTTAAGATTGTAAAACTGCTTAGCTATTAATATGAAAAGCAAGTAGATTTAGGATTGCTGATATTAGATGATGCATGTGGAGCAGTGAATTTTCATTGCTGTTCACTGGTTTAGAGGGGCTGTATATACACTCTTTTATACAGAGCAGTAATTAACACTTTCCACCAAATTTTATTTAATTAGAGGTGTTTAGACTGCTTCTTTTATTAACATTTGGAAATCTTAATCAATCAAACGTTTGGAGGAAGCTCCTCAGCTGTCCTAAATCTTTGCGGTGGCAGAGCCGTGACCGAAAACAAGGTACGCTGAGCCCTGTGGCCAGGCAGGCCTCACCACGTAGCGCTGCCCTTGCCTGCAGCTCCTCAGCTCTCACTTCGATTCTCACGCCATCAGCACCAGAAGTGGCCTTTTAGCAAGTGTGACCTTTGGTTTTAAGCAATCGTGAGTTAAGTCAAATACGGCTAGCAAAAATAAGTGTTATTGCAATATTGGCATTGTAATGAACCAATATTACAATAATCAATACTATGTAAAGGAGACTGAGGTTATAATACAACTGAAATAGCTAACCGATTTTTCATTGAATTTTGGGTTTATTGTGTTTGAAGAAAGTAAATTGTACTTAAAGGAAGAAGATCTTCCAAAAAAGTTTAACTATAACTAGCTATTTCTAATAACCCAAATATCACAGTAATTTATCATGAATATAGGGCATAGTATCTTTGTGCTGTGGAACTGTGCTCTTCTTTTTATCAGAGACTGTTATTTGATTTGTTGATATTGAGAATTTATTTTACAAGAAATATACTCCTTTTCATATTAACATTTTTTTTTCCAGCCTTGTATTTTCCTAAATGCATGAAATGTACTATGTACCCACTGCACTTTCATAACAGGCTAAAATTACTGGTGGTGAATTCTTAGATGTTTAAATTGAAAGTGTGTATGTGGAAAAGGTGATATACAATATCTTAAGCTGAATAGCTTGCCCTTTGAGTAAAAAATGAGAAACTTAAAGCCCTAAATTCATTGTTCATTGTAGTTATTATTTTTCAAGTAGCAAACTCTTCAAATTATTTGTCTGAGAACTATCTAATTATGATGAGATTTTTCAGTGGTTTGGGGCATTAATGTGCAAGGCTTCTCATTATAAAAACTGAAAAATTCTGGCTTAAGAGATGCTATTGAGCCCAATTCTGTGCAACTCATTTTATTTGCTCCTCATTTGCAATGGATCAAAATGAGTTCAAAATCACAAAGCTTAACGGTCACATAAAAATGTATTTACATATAAGGAAAGGTCCAGGCAATTGAAGTGTAATGACAGAATTGGGCTGCAATTTGCAATTCCTCAGCCTTCACTCTCCAGCAAGTGCTTGCGGAGGCTGCACAACATCAGAAAGAGAGATCCTAAGCAGTCAGACTGGTGTATTTTTACCCTTTAAACCCCTCTCCTTTTTTTTTTTTTTCAGTCTTTTTGCACAATCCGTCTCCTTCCATATTGTTTTTCTTTCATTATTTTTTCTTTCCCATTTTGCCCTGAGATATCTTTGCACTCTCTCCTATGCACTCAGTCAAAATGAAGATGGGCAATAGCGACCTACTCCCTCAAAATGACCTGCTCTGCAGAGGAGCTGAGGGATACAGACAGGTGAATTGCTGAACGCTGGTCCTGATCAATCAATTTAAAACCTCTCCTCCTGCTTATGAGCTGAGGCTCAGTCCTGAGACCCCCCTCACTGTGTAGGATTTGGGAAAACCTTCTTTCCTGTGCCCCTACTGATGCTGGCCTGGGATAAAGGGCCAAACTATCACTTGTGGAAAACAGTCTTTGCTCAGGCAAACAACATTTTATTAACTGTACCAGGCAGAGAGTCAACTGATTTTTATGATACACCAATTTCTGATGCTGGGGACTTGATCCGAATTCTGCCCAGTTCTGCCCAAGTTAAGTGGCAGTTTTTTCCATATTTGATTAGGAAATTTGATCCACTGACAGGGGTGGGATATTTGCCTCAGTAGTGAGTGCGGGATCTGTCATGCTGCCTGGCTTGAACTTTTCACAGCATGTTCTAGAACTGAAGTTATCTGGTTCAAACTGCTTTGAAATGGCTAATTCATACAGGCCATTAAGGAAAATTCGGAATGGGAAACTAGGAGGAAATGAACGTAGAATTCCTATCACAAATGACATGTCTTTTAAATATTTATTCCTGAAAGTCTTATAGGAAGACCTTCTGATTAATGAATGCTAATAACTGAGCTTATAAAGAACTGCAGCAAATCCTGTAGGATTTTTGCACTTTGGAAACGGTACCGTTTTGTTTCATGTCACGTAAATTTTGTTAGAGGAAACACTGCTTCCCTCGTGCTTTCGTTTTCCCCTCTGGATTGTAGCAACGGAGCACTTGCATGTTGTGTTTGATGCCTTGCATGACGAAGACATGCAATGGCAAGTTCCAGTCTGCATGCTGCTTAATGAATGTTTTCCTTTTCTCTCCTTCCCTGTTATGTGCTTACAGAAGACAACTATGTGGAAGGTGGGTGCTTTCTACATTATTTTCCTAAGCTCTTGTTTTTCCCTTCTGCTTAGTGTTTTTTCCCTTCTGCTTAGTGTTATAAAGGTACACGTATCATTCAGTACGGTAAGTTGCATTTCTCTACCCATAAAAGTTTACCAGTTTATTAAATCGGCGTGATTTTTTTTTCATACAGAACAGAAGCAAAGGCTGGTTTTGATCCTGGCAGTATTGGTGTAAGCTGAGATTCTCTCCACTGAAGCAATGCAATTTATTCCTATAACTAGTATCACTCTTCAAAATCATCCTGGAGATTTGCAGGAGGACTGATTTCTTCTCATGTTCTGTATGAAAAACACTCCAAGAAAATTTGTTTTTTGTTTCCTCAGTGTGGAGCATACTTTCTCGTCATAAGAATGTAATGCATGTTAAATACTTGTATTTTTAATGGCTTAGGGAAATCTCTCTTTAATATCACAAATCTTGCTTACTTTATTATCCTTTTCTGCATAAAAGTTTAGGGGAAAAAGGTGTATTTGTCAGACTTCTCAGCATAATGCATTCTGCCTTTTCAACATTACACTGGAAGAGGCATGTGATTTTAATGCTAATGTTGTAATGTAATTAAGTCCACTTAACAAAAGTAAAGCACAGGGCAGTGGAAACTAAAGCACAATGCCTTCTAGCCTGAGCATTGGTAAGTATATCTATCAGCTGGGAAAATGTGTTCATGTGCATATATACAATAGCTGGAAAAGCATAAAATACTGTTCATAGATCGGTTGTTGTGGAGAATCAATGCTGCCTTTTTGTTTATAAGCCAAAAGGTGCAGGTGCCTTTTTACATATGTGAGCCTTTAAAATTCTCTCTGGGCTGAATCTTTCCATAGTGGAGGAATCCCTGCCTAATTCAAAAGTGACTCTATTTAATTGCGGGTGTTACATTCGTTTTTTAAAATACTTTTTGAACTAGTCTGAAGTCAAGGGTTTTAAGGGTTGCCTCATAGCCCAAGTGGCTGCCCTGGCACGGAGGTGGTGCTCTCGGTGTCGGTGCCGCCTCTCTACACCAGCACCTACAAGGGCAAACAGAGGTGCTCAGATTTATCACATACGCGGTGCGGGGAATTTTATAAAAGCATACGACACCAGTAAAAGAGACGAAATTTAAACAAATCCCAGGCTTTAATTGTGCACGCTCTCGCTGGCAGACATATCAATACAATTTCTCTTTTATTGTGAAGTAAAAATAACAGACAATCTAACCAAAAAACATGAAAGCCCAGCAATAAGTATCTACTATTATCACATTATTATGTTTAATCTGGGCCTAAAACTCTTACTGGTGGCAGTACGAGATACAAATGTGAAATAGGATCCATATAACTCTTAAAGGAGATAAAATTTCATTTCCCATATTTATTTACACACAGTAGTAAAAAAGCCTGAAAGACAGTTACTCCAGACTTTATCTTGATCTAATTCTTAAAGCTACAACCTTAAATTTATTCCAACATACGTTTGGATATTTGTACTCGACTTGAAGTTGTTGTGCATGCAAGCAAAAACTGGGTATTCAAAGCAGAATTTGAAAACTGAGCTGTGATTTTTATCTTGGATTTCTGTGATATCTGAGCATCTCCCTGTGTCGGTCTACATAAGAAAACAGAAGGATTTAGTATTTAAATTGCATATATTGCTGTTATAAAAAGGCTACATTTTCTTTGCTTGATTAAAAGGTGGTAGGATTCAACATTTTCACCACAGGTTTACCATATTTTACATTTTTTTAAGCCTGTTATCTGCATGGAACTTACACTACAAACTATGAAAATATTCCGTCTATCATACCTACTTCCCCTGTCCATTCTGTGCCCCTTAGCTTCTTCCCTCTAGTGCTAAATTTATATAGAATCACACTACGATCACACCTGCATTCAAGAGGTATTCCTACTAAATTTCTAATTCCTAATTCACAAAGAAAAGGCCTCCATCAGTTTGCCTATAAATTACTGGTGCACAAATGACTGTTTTTAATGTGTGGCATGCCTGTACATGACTATCTATTTAAAGCTGGAATTTCCTATTCTCTATTATGTACAAATGATCATTTTGAAAATCTAAGAGTGATTGCACTCATGGTAGATTTATGTGCATCGTTTTAACCAGATTGTACGGGTTCAGTAGTAGCAATGCTTAGCTCTTCCACAGCCTTCATTCACAGGTTGCAAGTAGACAAAATAAGGTAAGTATTATTATGCTCCTTTAAAAATAAGTATGCAAAAGCTTACTGCTTCACAAATAAAGTAATATAGAAAATCAAACAAAACACCAGGTCTTGAGGACAAGTATAGTGCAACATTTTTGAATGGATAGATGTTTGATTTGAGTGGTATGTGCTTTTTACATTTACTTAACTTCCTTTTTATAGCTCAACAGTACTGTAAGCGACTCTTAAAATTCAAGTGGTTTCTATGCTGTTTTCAAGAGGCTCTTCTGCCATTTAGGTTTTTCCAAATTATGTATGAAACATGGGTTTATGACTGGCCAATCTGGGATATCTTTTTAGCAAAAATAGAAGTTAGCAGGGCTGTGGTATTGTTCCTAAAGTGAGGCTTTCTTGTTAGGTTCTTAGCCATAAGAGAAGGTTGTTAAGTGTAAGTTAGTAAGAGATTTTATCTTCTTTATTCTCTCCCAGGAAACAGGACAGGGCTTTTCTTTGCATCTTGTAAGAGCAGTCAGAGCTCACAAATAGCTGTAAAGCTAGGAGCTTCTAAAAAAGCCGTATTTCATTAAAGAAAGCAGTTTTAGAACCTTTGACCCATTTTGTTTTCTCCTCAATACGGTTAAGGCTATTTCAAAAGTCTGAGATTTTTTATGCTAGATGCCAGTACAGTGCAAGATGTATGTAAACATAAAAATTTGTTATTTATTATTTACATAAAAATGTAAATAATCAAGTAAAGAAACTAGTATTTTCAGGCCATGCAGCAAGAGATTCAAGCAGTGAAGTTCAGCATTAAAAGATTCAAGTTTGACTACAGGATTTATGCTTCATATTTTTCAGTGAGTTTCAGTGGCAGCATCGCTGGTGCAGCAAGACCACACGCAAACCAATTTTTGTCCTCCTTCACCAGCCATAAACTGCAGCCCAGCTGTGTGATATTTCCACAGTAATGTTCACATAGGCAGCTCTCCAGGACCATGCTCTGCTTTCCTTTACATTGATGTAAGCCCCAAATAACTGCACCAGCTGAACTGCACTTTAGCTGTAAACAGTAGCTATTGTACAAGAGATGGAGTGCATCACAGGTATTTTAGTTTAACAACAGATCTAAAAAGGGTGACATTAAAAGCACTAATTCAGGAAGCCCATTGTTAGTCTACTTGAAACATCACTTGAGATTTTGAACTGATATGACATGAATCCGTTAAGACTGATTGCAGTCAGAAATATCTTCTTTGAAGTCTCCCAAGTGCTATGAGTCATTTGTGCACCTAATTTTCTTTGTGAATTAGAAATTGCAGGAACTCTCTAGGAAGTCTGCTTTCCAATAAAGAACAGGATATTTTATTGCACACCTTCTTTGTGTGAATTAACTTCAATAAATTGCAAATGAGATATAAAGCACCGTTTTCTGTAGTTGTTGGAGAAGAGGAGCACACGTTTATAACATGAATAACTGTTAATGGCAAATGTGGATCCTACAAAGAACTAAATTCAACAGGAGTAAATCTGTTTTTTAAACACGATGTAAAATGTGAAAAAGCTTCACAGTTCCAGAAAAATGTTCCCCCTGCATAAAATTATCCTCAGGGAGAATGTGAGTGTCATTTTGTTATCCTGCATTAAAAAAGCTGAATATTTTTGGTTGAAGATTAATGAAATTTGCCCATGATTGAGTAATTATCATTATGGACATCTGTTGTGAAATGTCACTAGAGGTGTAGGTCTGTGTTGGTATGATTGGACTTGACCTCAAAATGCGTTTATAAAGCAAAATCCTTTTCTCACAGATCTATGAAGTAGCTTCAGAAGCTGTCACTTAAATTTTCTTTATTGCTATTTATTTTCTACTGCGTATGTAATAATTCGCCTTTTCTGGAAGAAATTCATTCTGCTCTCATGTGTTTCACACAAATAAGGTGACATCCCTTGCATTATCATTTCAATGTGACAAATAAATTTTATTTAATTACCTGAAATGCTCATTTTTTATGAGGGGAAAAAGATCAGACCCAGCCCATTTTTCAGGTTTACACTTCTCCAGGTTTTTAATGACATTTAACAACTAGAGGACAGGAAGTCCTCCCAGCAAAGCGTTCAAAGCAATATAATCAAAATACAATAAAGACAGATGGAATATTTAAGGAATTGGTTGGATTTGAAAGCATTTTATTATTTTCTGTCACTCCAACTATTACACAGAATAAATACACAATAAAACAGCACCAAGCGTTTGAATTGCAGTTCTATTACTCATAGCCCAAAGCATTCCAACCAGTGGTTGAAAAATGCCCTTTGATTTCCCTCTGTGAAACAGACATCTCATAGGAAACAGATGCCTGTCACACAACATTTTTGTCACTGTGACAACACCACCTTCCCGTGCTCCCTTGTTCATTGCTGACTGTGCTCTTGTTTCCCTTCAAGGTCTGGCGCACCTGATGATGGGCGACCAAGGTATGGGCTCTGTTCCTTTTCCACTCTGCTTTCATTGTTTCTTCTCGTTCTGTAGCTGCTTTGAATCCATCACTGCAAATGATGGGCGAATGCTTGAAAGCTGTCTTTGGCTGCAAATAAACACATGGTTTTACTCACATCTTTCTTATTTCATTCTATATATTTTTGTTTGCTCCTTAAGCTTGTGTCCTTCCTGCCTCCTCAACTTCCCCTTTCGCAATATAATAACTGAAAAGAGGTGAGAGAAATGAAAAGGTGATTAAGTTTACGTATTGATCAGAAAATACAATTCATGGGTGAATGTGTAAAAGACAAACGAAGCACGAGAGCGTTCTTCAGATAGTTCCTGAAGGAAGATACTCAGCTTGTCCCATTGTACAAAGTGAAGAGTCCATTTGCATTAATGCATGGCTGATTGGAAACTTGCAGAAAGCACCTGCTCCTGGCTTCTGGAATGCTGAGAATACAATCGTGCAACCTAATGAAATCAGTGATTTTTCTTCTCCTAACCCATTGTTCATGTTATGTTCTGTGTCACTCTTTCGTATCTAAGCATGGGTTACTTCTGTGTTTCTCTGCATGTACATGGAAAAAAATAAACTAACTCCCTAATATGACACTGATTGCATCTCCATTTGTCTCCAGACACTTAACCTTATACTTTGTCTCTTTTCATGTTCAGATATTATTGCATTTACATATACTCATGACTCTTACTGTTGTTTCTCTCCTCTTCTTTATTCTCTCTTTGTCTGGAAATGCTTTCTTCATGGAACCATTTCACCAAATCCATAGGTAAAAGTAAAGGTACTACATGATTTTCCTTATTTTGAAATGCCATCAATATACTTTAATGTATTTCTAAGTAATGTGAATAAATGTAAACCTTTTTTGCACTGAAAAGGGGAGGTAGGTATATTTTTAAAGTAAATATTTCATGGACATCAAGGTAAGGAAAAGTGCCCTAAAATACAGGTTGACCTCTCTTAAAGTCTGCCTCCTCCTTTTCTGAGGGATTTAAGATTGGTACATGGCAGTGATAAAGGAGGCTACAGTTGTAGAAAGTATTCAGGATGAAATAACAGCCACATTTTGAGGTATGCACTTTTCTGCTCTCAAAGAGTTGTAGTCTAAACCTTCAGGAACAGAAATAAGCATGATGTGTTGCTCAACAGCGACTCTATAATCTGTCCAGGGCCAGTCCAGAGCTTGATGTAAGTTTTATTCTGAGTAGCACTGACTTCAGCAGGTCTCAGCTTTTAGCTGATCACGTGTGCCCTAAGATTTTTCTTGTAAATTAATCACTTAGATTAATTATATCTGAGACAACACAGGAAGAATGAACCTCAGAGAAGTGTGGGTTTTATTTTGGATTTTTTTACTGCTTTACTTTTTAAAAATTTATTTATTGATGTCAAGAGTATCAGCTATGTTTACCTTTTACTCCATGCAATAAGTCTGGAGAAAACATGCACACTAGGGATAAAACTTTCCCTGTTTAAAGAAATGCTAGATTTTGCTATGGGCATACTTGTTCACAGATTTCATGTATGTACATTTTTATTATAAAAAGTTGGTCATTAAATCTGTATTATAGAAGATCAGTAATACAGTTCTGTTCATCCCAAGCATCTGTTAGAGTGTGTCTACTCCTGGTATTGATCAGAAAGCCAAACTGATGGTAATACTCTACTGACTAGATAAAGTAGAAACAAACTTGTCATGTTTCTTGGAGTCTCAGCTGCTTTAGTGCTGCAGAACCTCAAAGGTCCATGTGATTCAAGTCTACAGTTGCAATCCTGTAGTGTCTCCTCCGTGTCACACATTCTGGAGTCCGTGTGCACCTGCTTATGCCTGCAATCATATTTAAAGAGGTTGGAGAGTTCTGGAGCCGTAAAGTTTCTTGTTTAGGGAAAGTTTTAAGTGAGTAGAATAAAATAAAAGGTCTAATTATATGTTTCCTAGGACTGTTTTATCTGTTGGTTGGTCTTTGCTGTGTTTTTTCGTAAGAGTATCTTGTAACTGACTTTCCTTACTCAGACTATACATATCTTGAGTGGAGTGCCATTTTATAGTATTTGACTATGTAAATATTTTTGACTATTCTTAAGGAAGAGCTTTTCTGTATTCTATACACAGGATGCATTATGTAATGTTAATCACAACAACACAACATTTTTTGGCAAATATAAACTTGTATGTTTTTTCAAAAGGATGGAAGGGATTTAGATGTGTGCCAACATCATTTGCCTATGATAAAAATTATCCCTCCATATGGGACCATATCCTCAAACCAGTAAAGATGGCATCATTTTATTGACTATGTTGAAGCTACAGTAATTCCCATTATTTAAACATTTGACTTCGGAACAGCTGCAGTAACACACGTTCATAATACATAATGGAAATGAAAGACGACAAAAGAAAGCTCAGAATGAAATTCATTTGCAACTATTTCAATCTTTCAATATAAGTTGAATTACTTTAGTGGCAGTTAAGGTCAATTTCAAAAAAATACTGCAGGATTCTGTGTGATTACATCAGGAATTATCTAATCTTCAATTGGAAACATAAGCTGAACTAAGTAAGAGTGTAAATGACTGATATGCTGCCCACTTCTTTAATTGTGTGTATGTATTCTTTGGGATACAGGGAAAAAAAAAAAAGTGCCTTCAGGATTAAATGCCTAAAAGACAGGATGGTGACAGGGCAGAGACTTGGTGTTGGTAGAGAAAGGAAAGGTTAAGTAGCCTTTCCAAGTTGGCAAGCAATATCTCAGCAGATGCACCGGCCACTTTATAATTTAGTTGCAAATGTAGCCTGGGATTCTGTGAATGAATTTCCAAGAGAGTTCCTTAATACTGAAGTATTATCAATATTAGTGAAGTAATTATGTAATCATAATCATCAATCATTTCCACCCGTAGGCCTTACCTCATCAAAAGTTTTAAGACCTCTCAGATGACAGGATCACAAAAGAGTGGGGGTTGGAAGGGACCCCTGGAGATCACTGGGTCCAACTCCCGCATTCAAGGTTGACACCCAGGTCACCAAAGTCACCAGGTTTCCCAGAACAGCGTCCAGTTGAGGTTTGGATGTTTCCAAGAACAGGGATCCACAACCTTTTTCGGGCAACCTGTTGCAGTGTTCAAGTGTTTTATGATGAATAATAACTAAGATGATATTGCAACTTATGTAAATTACTCCATTTCTCCATTCTTCCCTAAACATTCTTCTTCTTTTTATTTTCTTCTGGTAAGCAATGGAAGGGGCTTATATTTCAGCTACTACAGTGAAAAAATGACACCTATGACTTCTGTTTTATACTGCAGTTCTCTTACGCTTATGCATATTTTCACCCGTAGTTTGCTTCTATGTAAATATCCTATATCCTACTATTGGCTACCTATCTTACTCATTCCACAGCCAATCAGTATGTCCATAGTCCTGTTCTGCTGCTTTAGAGATTAAATATTGGTTTAAATTATGATAGTCATTCAAGTCCATAAGAAACTATTAAATGATATCTAGCTGAGCAATAACGGTTTCTACCAAAAGACTGATAGTACAGCTGCAGTTTGTTATAGTAGATTACCGTGTTTTGGTGTGTTGGTATTTGGCATTCAGCGTAAAAATGCAGGATGTCAGTGTTCGTGTCCATCTCCCGGGCGATGCAGAGCAAATCTCGATTTGCAGGAACTATTGTACGGTATCTGTAAACCCGAAGCAATTCCACTGGCTCTTTATCAGAGGAGAACTTGGTTGATTATGAGTCACAGAATTAAGTTGAAAGCTTGAAAAATAAGGCAGTGTTAAATTAAAATAATTTTAATAAATCCTTAAACATTCATAACCATTAATATGGTATGGCATAGTTTTATTATTGGTGTAGTTCTGTTTTCATGTAATATAAATAGTACCTTGCACCAATAACTTTCTCTCACACCTAATTATTTTTTAATTTTATTAATTAATTTTATTAATTTCAGTACAACCACAAGTTGTACTGTTCAGTACAACCACAAGCCTTTAATTTTAGTTCTTTGAAAAAAGAGGCCTTGATTGAAAATATACTTTAAATGTTTTAATCACGGGGTAAAATATTTATGCATTTAAAAATTAAAACAGATAGTTTACTTGCACTTTAGTGGATGATACCTAGCAAGGCTACATTATGGCATTTGGAGCTGCAGATTCATCTGTCTTGAAATGTGATCAATTAATGTTCCCTAAGGAGAAAAATGCAGCAGAAAATGACCATTGACGAAGGTTCTGTCTAAAGTACTTGGCTCAGAAGAAATCAATCAACATCAGGACCAGAAACGCAAATTCTGTCTCGAGACACAAATGCCTAAATGTGTATCTGAGATAGCTGAGTCATGATCAGCAGTATGAAGAGAAATTTTAAGGACCTGCTGTAAATATCAAAAAAATAAAAAAAGAAAAAAAAGCTATATGAAAATGGGGGGGAACGCCTTTATATTTTTTTGATGTTATTTTCCAGCATATGATATTGTTCAAGTCATGCGTTCTAGCACCTTTTCATCACCCAAATAAAATGTTTATCATATTCTAAATCATTCTAATGTCACGCAAAAACATCCTTTTTATAAGTGTGTTCATGTATGTGTAAGAACACATATGCGTGTGCATATACATACACACATACGTGTATACTCTGGGACTCCTGTGGTTCCTTCTTAAAAAGGAGGGAAAGTAAATGTGGGACTGAAAGGAATTTTATTACCAAAAATTGCTTTTTTATGACAGTGTAGATTTTTGCTGCGTTTATAAAGCATTCTAGTGTAAGATATAAAGACATATTCCATATTTTGGCTTCCTCAACACACTAAGCTCCAGGTGAGCTTACTCAATGAACAAACATTTTACCAGGAGTGCACTAGCAAACAAGCTTTTCACAAGAAACATAAAAGCTCTTTCAAAAAGGCAGCTATACATTACAGGCCAAAAAATAGGAGGATATTTTCTGAGGACAGGAAAGAAAAAAGTTGCTACTGTGGAGAGGTAAAAAATCTGTCTGGGCAGGTAAACAATGAAGAAATAATAAAACTAGGCATTTCTTGTTTAAAGCAGCAAAGTCATATGATTTTTAAATTATTAGCATTTTTTTTCTGTATTGCATTAGCAAATTGGAAATAAAAGCTGCAGCAATCTGTATCTTTTTCATATGGATAAATTGTGTGTGTATTTCATAAAAATTTAATATGCGTCTTCAATGAAATAGAGATTTCACACAGGCTTATGCTGTGAATATTGTCTAGAATATCCTGGAACATTCTGTACCAAGCTCCTTTATCCCTTCTTTAATATCTTATGACATTACTGAGCCAAGCACTAATTAGTGACACTAATGATTATAGCTTCAGTCTGGTGTTGCACTAGAGCTAAGATTTTCCTCAAAATAAATTCAGACCTTGAAGTCTCTAGGAGCAGCTAAACAAATTAAGCCAAACGGACTGTGATCTCTATTATTTCACTGGAAACCAAAAATAATTACTTTGCACCTCACTCACAGCACAAATCTCAACTAATTAACAAAATCAGAATCACACTGAGTAAAGTTTCACCAGATAAGTGTAAAGAGGTCGAAAACCTCAAGATTCTAATAGAAGAACAGAAAAAAAAAATCACTAAGATTTGGCCACCCTTACTAAATTTAATGGAAAACTTTATCACAATTTTCAAAGAAACAAAGTTCAAAGAAACTTCAGAAAATTCTTCAGAAAAACACCCTACAATTATACTGATACAATTGAGAATGTGGGCTATGGTCTCAAGACGCACAGCACTGTAATAACACCTGCAGAAGAGTTGAGGATACTTCTGGACAGAATCAGTTCTTCTTGTAGAAGTTAAAACTTTGCATACCAGATTTTTAACCTGCTCTGTAACTGTATAATAATTTTATATGACTGCAATAATAGGCTAGGCTACCTTCAAGCAAAAATCTAGTGTGCTTTAAAACCTTTTAATTAACCAATATAATTTGCATGAGAGTAATAATAGGCACCTATCCTGCTATTCAAACCATTTATAAGTCTGTCATTCTTAATTGCTTGAACACAGCTTTCTGTCTCCACTGTGGGGACCAGCTACAGTAATTATGGAATCATAGAACAGTGAAACTGTGCAAAACTTGGGAAATTTGGGAGCATAAAGAAGAAAACTTCCGCAGTAACTGCCTGGGTTATGAACTGCTATAAAATGCCAGCTTCATCACCCCTTTAGTGTTTTTCCACACATACTGACCTGTTATCCAGTTACCTTTTCTTTTTTACAAGCTTAAGAGGAAAGAAAAACAGTTGAATTTTTCTATTGAAACTCTCTAACAAAAGAAGTAATAAGCTCCCACTTATGTCAGCTATGTTTGGTTTCTTTGCTGTTGACACCCACTTACGCTCATTTTCTAATCAACACACCTGCCATTTAAATTACACACAGGTTTTATAACTTAAGGCAGTGAGTGAGTGACTGAGAAATGCTGGTAGATCTTGACTTCTGCTTAAAGGAGACCTTTCCCCCAAACAAGAAACAGCTGGACCTTCTCTAAAACATTCTCTTGCCCTTTGGAGGGCATTTAAGGAATTTGAGGCTGCCAAGGCAACCTTCATCTCCCACACCTGGTGGTGTTCCATCAGAGCAGCCTTTATATTGAGTGTATGCTCTGGTTTCTTCTGCCTGCCTTTCAGTGTTTTTCAGGGAGAGAGGAGATCACTTAAAAGGCAAGATGTGGAAGTAAGTGTGCATAAATTTTTATTTGCGTTAGGGGGATTGCTCATTATTTATATAGTTTGCCTGAGGTTTTTATATGAAGAGCTATTCTTTTCATGCTTCAAAAGGAAAGTTCATCTAGAAGCTGCAGAGGATTGAGTCCTTATGGCAAGGTATAGTGCTAACTATGTGACCTGCACCCAATAGTAGTAGTATCTGTATGTAACTAAAAATGAAAAATCATTTATCTGGTTTCTCATGCTGCTGAACGTGAGTACCTTAATGAGGAAATACTTGACATATATTAAATATGCCGTTTTAGAAAGGGATGCCATGGTGTTTTGTGAATTATATGAGGCACTAGTCTTCTCATGTTCTCTGATAACAGTTATGCTTAAGAAGTGCTTCTTTCTGAGGTCTGTAGAGTATGTATGGACATTTGCATGAGTCATTTAATGATTTATGAAAACCAACCTTGGTTCTAGGCAAATCACTTTTGAAGCCTATTTCTCAAGTATGTAGGATCCAACTGGTAATCCTGGTTACAGTTTTTAGGGAATCTTACTGTGCTTTAAAAAAAAAAAAAGTCATAAATGGCACTTAGAATCACATGTCTCTCTAAGAATTTTTGCCTTTTTTAACAATTCTTCTTTTTTCACTATGATCAGGTATGTTCTTTAAGCTGATCTTTATTTTTCTTTATATTGAATGTGATTGTTGATTAGTCATTACATAGTTTTTGTAGCACTGTTATCTTTTGTAGCGTTGTGTAGGAGTAACTATACTTAACCTGTAATATGTTTTATATGGATATTTACATTCTGAAGACAATGTAAGAGTTCACAAAGTTCCAATTATATTCTGATTTAATCTGTCTAAGCCTGAACACTCTCAGGACAGATACTATTTCAAAGTACTGAGCAAGCTGTATCATATCTTGTTCTTAATTCAGGTGAATATATGAGATACCTGTGAAACATATAAACTGTACAAGATGTTTATGTGATTACAAACCTCTGAACACACAGGAGCTGGTACCTTTGTGTCTACTTAAGTCATGTCCTGACTTGGGTGTTCATATCAAATCTCAATACTGTAGTCCTCTGTAATAAGCTCTTCTCAAATAGAGCTCCTGTCTGTGATAGTAACTATATTGTTGCTTAGAAGAAAATTTAGAAAGAGTTGCATAAAAATATCTGAGAGCAGGACTGGAGTAGCAAAGGTTAACTTGGAAACTCCCCCCCCTGCCCCTTCCAGGGTATCTCTCTAAAAATAGAGAGTGTATGTAGTGATAGAGCAATATATGATATATTAGAGAAAAAAGTCCATGCTAAGCCTACACCCTGAACACTGACATAAAGCCATCTGGTTCCTACTGTTAGTTTACTGCTAAGTATCTCCCCAAAAAAAGGAGAAAAAAAGAAAAAGAAAACAAGATTAAGACTAGTGGGATATAATGGGATATATCCTTATTGAAAATGCTAAGAAGCACTGAGTATATAAAGGAAGTCATTCACAACTCACAAATAGAAGTTTGTCTACAGTTTTTTGAATACTGTCTATAAATGTTTAGCAAGTTCTGGATGCAGATGCATGCATGCATTTGTACATATATGGATAAACAGAAGCACTTTGAAACCATTTTCTTCACCAATGCTTTGTGTGCCTATGTTTCAGTAATGCCACTATCTCAAATTACCTGTTATGACAAATAAGTAGTAAAAATGACTGCCATATCTGATTCAATAAGTCACTTTTATGTGTCATATCTTCCCTTCTAGGAAGAGGAAAATGCATGTATTGGATTTTTTTGTTCTAAAACAGATAACTCTAAAAACAGTTATGTCTTATTGTCCCTGAAACTAAATCTGTTTCGTTATGTCTCTTAAACTTCTGGATATTGAGGTATTTCTCAAGTTGTTATAAAAGTAACACAAAAGTATAATTAATGTTTTTCTTTTAGGACATGTCTAAGATCTACCCTATTGTTTTTAGTAAATCTATATAATTATCAGAAATTTGTATATATCATGGTCATACTAATTACCCACTGTGGGAGGCAAGAATGCGGCTTTGCTTTACCTAGCTGGTGTACTCTGGAGACCAAAGGCAGAAGAGCAGTGTCAGGAAGTCGAAAAATGTTTCTTATGTTCTTATTCACTAAACTTCCTAAAGAGAAGGTTTCTCATGTGCTAGTTGACAGCCTGCAATCTGTATAATGCAGGAAGTAATACTACATAATCAAAAACAACCCTTCTGGCCTTGAAGTCTATGAATCACACATAATGGAGAAATTACTGTGATAACATCTAAGAAAATTGTCAGGCTTCCAAATCAGCCACCTCAGTTCCTTTTTACTTGGAATAATTTTATATTTCCTTTGAAGATGGAGTTAGGTATCAATGAATCTCAAAATCCACTAAACTGAACTATAACACTCATCACATAGCAACTAACTGGACAAACTGGAACAAACACAGCAATCCCTTAAGCTAAAACTTAGAATGAAAACTGGAACATCATTTTGCCTAGTCTACTAGAAAAGACTCCAACATGTATGACTGAATTAAATGGAGACCAGTTTTAATCTGTTCTGCTTAGGTATCCCCTGAGGAAATCCAACTTTTTGCTGTGTTTGTTTTAAATATCTTAATTTTGGAGTTTCTGCCTTATTTTCAGGAAAGATTCAAACTCCCAGTACCCACAGTTTAAGCTGAAGAACTGACCCAAGTGTTCCAATATCTGCTTTCTCTTTGAACTTGTTTGATCAAGTGTATATTTACTACAAGCTAAACAATATTCTTCAGTTGCAGTATGCTCTCAGAGAGGATGGAATCGCACCCTGTTTCAGGGAAGGATTTATTGTTCTACTTCCCAAAAGATCTTTATTCATAAAAACTTCAAATGTAGCATTAATTTTCATTTTTACTGTATCTAGGAAAAGATTTTGCTATTTGCTTATTCAAGAATTCAAAAGGGAGTTTGTAGCTTATTCATGAACATATAAATTTTGAACTTATGTAATTCAATGAAGTTAGAATGCCTTTTCTCTTATATAGAAATTACACATAGTAGAGAACAGTAATATATTCAGTTTCATACCTTATACTTTGTTTCACTAATAAATTATCAATAACAGGACATTTTACATAGATAATAGGTTCCTGAACAGCTGCATACATGACGCTATTAAGGAAATGGTAATGTATTCACTGGGACAGAGTCTGTTACAATACACTTTTATCCTCTTACTGTTTGATATATACTGCAGAAACAGCTGTGTGCATAGCAAACAGGTCTGCCCTTCATCACCTCTGTTTATCTTAATCTTTTAATCTGCACCTGCATCCTCACGAAGCTGGAGCTTCCACACATCCATCAGTAAGTTTTCTATAATGGGAAAAACAAGAAACAGGGAAATGTGGCAGTTAGCGTTCTCTTTGAAGGAAAAGCTGAGCGTGACTTTGCCATCTCTGCAGACTGTGTTTAAACCCAGTAGGCTGGTGCCACACAGATGATTAGGTTTTAAATAAATACCTGCCATTTCTGTGCTGGTGCTGGGATAAGAAGCTCCATGATCTGCTTCCTGCTTCATTTCATTGCTATTCCACAAAACTTTCAGTGTCTGCTAGGTGTGGATAACTAGCTTTGTAGAAGTGCTTGAGAAGAGGGCATGCTGAAATGCCACAACAGGGTTGCTGTCATATTTTTGAAGGTTGATGTGGGGTAATTGGTAGCAAAAAAAAATCTGCAGTTATCAGTCTCTATAACCTATATTGCCTGATAATATTCACCTTCATGCAAGTCAAGTGAGGTGGAAGAAAAAAAATCAACTTTTTAAATGTTTATTTGTTTTTTTGTTTTTTTCTCTTCTTACCTTTGCTTAAGGTAAGAACTGATTCATCACTTTGCTAAGCCCCAAAGTGCTTTGGGTTGCAAAAAACATGTCATTATGCTCGGGGACAGATTGAGCCGTAAAACAAAACTTTGAAAAAGCAGATAAAACATCAACTTGGCTCTTGCATGGAGCCTTTCTGACTCCTTCAACATTTGAGCTTATTGTAGGGGTTTTTGTCTTTAAGTAGGCATTAAGAAAAACCTGAGCACGTGGTAATGCCAGTCAGAATGCTTTGGGAGCAGAATTTTATCAGTAGTAACAGAGCAAGAAAGGAAGAATAGAAAGCTGGAGCTGTTGCTGGGTGATTTTCAGTAGGTATTGTTACCTAGGTGAACTTTATTTTCCTTACTCAGTTTTCTTTAGAAGCTACAGAAGTTGTTTTGGGGTGTTTTTTTCTGCCTTGTGCTTTTTTAATGCAAAAATTAGTAAGAAGTTGGGTTTCTGTGGTCTAAGAACAAAGCCACTGCATGTGTGGAGGCAGATAAAATAGTAATTGGATTACAGGTGTACTTAATTATGATGCACTGAAAAGGTGTTTAGTATTTTGTATGATCAAAGGAATAGTGTGAATATGGGCTGCAAAAAGGTTTTTTTCTTAGAACAACAACAAAAAAAGGCAGCAAGCATGAAAATGTGGGTAAAGCAGACTAAAATGTCACCAAAACTTTATGTAGCATCTTGCAGACAGTTTTTTTTCTAGTATTAGGGCATTCATGTTTTGGGAAGCACTTTGCTAATTAAATACCTGTAGCAGCTTTAAGATTCGCTGTGAAAGTCTGAGGCATGCCAGGCAGCCAGAAGAGCCTTCTGGGCTGCACTGCTGCAAACTTCCCCTGAAAAGCTCATGCATTAAGTAGCTAGCAAAGTTCTCAGTAGTTTTCTGAACACTTAAATCTGTTTCTAGACAGACTTGAAAAATACCTATTTCTGAAGTCTTAGTGAAGTCAAAGCTTTGAAGAGCTACAGAAAAAAATCTGAAAGATTTTATAAATTCATTCTTGTGCTACTTTTGTCTTCCTGCTGCTAGGAGAAAGGAAAAGTAACCACTATAACTGTTTTAAACATCATAAGCTGTTTTCTTCAAAGCACTTTCTATTAGGATGAGTTGTTCTTGTAATCAGTAGGCCCAGGAGAGCTTTATAAAACCAACTGTGCCTCCATTTTGCTGCTCTGATTGTGAAGATTAGGAAAGGCAATGAGAAGCTTGGAAGTAGCAAATGGGAAGCAGGAAGAGCTCCGGGTGTGGGAATGGGCCACAATTTAGAAATGCAAAACAGACCTGAACAGTCTTTCAGTGTTGCAAGGTCCTTGCTTGACTTGCAAGGTAGTGAAAGCTGCCTGTGAGACACGGCAGATTTGCCTAATGGAAGTGATCTAGTTCTTCGTTTAATCTGTACAAAGAAAGGCTCCGCTTATGCGTTCCTGACACTTTTGATGTATGAACAGTTCAACAATGCTGTATTTTTGTCAGAGACATTTCAACTCCAATGCTTTCATGTCTTGAATTTTCATAATTGATTTGATAACAAAATTACTTAATTCAAGTTCATGACAACATTTTTTAGGAAGAAAAGGCTTCCTTCAACTTTTTTCCCCTCATTACTCTTATAACTCATATCTCTAAAAGTAGTATTAAATATTTAGGCTATAGGCTTGTTCTTCATTGCTAGTACCTCAGCAACAGGTTTCATTAAATATAGTGAGTTAGAGATGTGTATTTATAGCAACTTTCAGACTGGTTGAGGAGACAGATTTTTCCTGAAGTAGATCTGTATCAAGAGAAGAAGGCTGAAGTCTGAAAGGGAGTTTTTTACTTATTTCTCCCCTGAAAGCAGTAATATGCTGGAATTGAACCCAGGATCTCTAGGTCTCAGGCAGTGGTCCACATGATATGCTTAACCAGGTTAGGGCAAAACGAAGCAGCAGTGTGCTCTCCTGGTGCCTGTGACTGGACAGTGGTGTCGAAGGAAATGAGCAAGCAGGAGAAGACAGGAGAGGAGAAAGTTGCTGTCTTCCCCTCTAAAGCAAGCAAGCTGAGGTGGTCAAAAGCGGTAGTATTGGGGCCTTAAAGGACGCCTGAGGCACAAATGCTTCAAAAATTAATATCCACCTAATGATGGAAAACATGTTGCCTATCTAAACGTGGGAAACAGTTAACCATTTTTAAATCTAAACTTTGAGGAAGTTGTATTTATGCATTTCATGCTTATTTTAATGCAGGTGAGTAATATTCGTGTCTATTCTGAAACATCAATAGCATACTTTGAGGAGCAGTGGCTGTGTAAAGTGGCTGCAGAGCACAATGTAGCATGATGAATGTGTTTAACATTTATCAACAAACTGCCTTTAGATATCAAGCTGAGGACATTTATCCTATTCATTATTGTTACCTTGCAGAATTCATCCTGTGCTTTTGTGCAAATAGCTTGTCAATCTTTTGGCAAGTAGTGGTAATTTTGAGCAATGCTTTTGGGATTCTTCAAAGTGAATTATTCTTCCAGATACAGTTAATCTTTTTTACCATTAATTTAACAAGGAAGTATTTTTATTAATGAAGACTCCAGAAGGGACTTAATCATTGCAGTGCTAATAGATAAAACACTATTAGTTGGGCATATCATAAAGGAAAGTCTGAGGCTCTGTAATAGCTACCCAATGTAACTGCCAATGTGGAAAAATGAGTTTCTAGTTCTACAGTTGATTTTGTTTGTTGTTACTTTAATCATACTCTCCTTCAGAAAAAGTGTAAAGTTGTGGGTGGAGATGAGTAGGTGCCTTGTAAATCCATTGAGGAATTGCACAGGGGAGTTAAATTATCAAATGATTTTTTGATATGTTAACCCTACCTCTATTATTGAAATGTTTTAACCATCATCTGCTTCTCAACTGTCTTTAAGCAAGTACACACAGCTGTGAGCTGGCAGGCAACAAGCAGCTAGTTTTACTTTGCTTACTCTAAATTGTTATAGAGGCAATGATGACAAATATCAGAATGTTTTCATGATTTTACTACTCTTGTATCTTCTATTGGAGTTCTATTATTCTGTCTCTGAGTGTGTGGTGGGGGGATGAGGACAAAACACTTATGCCTTATGTCATAATCTTACTGCTCAGATGCAGGAAATAATCCCACTTTGAGAAGCATATCCATCTGCACATGTGATGTGGAATGCATCTGGCAGGCTGGCAGGCTTTCTGTTAGTGTTTTCTGAAGCCTGGAGGAAAACTTTCATGTACCTGCAGTCTCTTTCCAGTTGTATAGAAAAGTATCCAGTCTAAGATCAGAAAGGCCCGGGTAAATGCTGATGGTCACCCTAAGAAGTGTAGGGGAAGATATGTCAGGCAGCAAGTCTGTGGTAGTGAACTGATGAAAGGTTATGAAAATCAAGGGTTTTTCAAGATGCAATTTTCTATTAAGCAGACTTCCTCAGTAGGAAGAAGTTTCTGAAGTGTGGCATTGCTATCCGGGGTGGGTTTGTTTTGGCAGAGCTGTTTCTTGAGGCAGATAT
>VZSV01000218.1:258704-300228 GCA_013398735.1 Nothocercus julius | reverse complement strand
AGTTGTGGCATCCTCAAATATTATCTCGTTTTTTGTTTTTTTTTCTTTGTTTTGCTTTAAAGTTCCCCACTGTCCTTCATCACATATAATGTTGGCAAGCAGATATGGTAGAAACTTTTTGTGATTAAAATGATAGTAATGAAAAGGGTCATCAATATAACCAGTACTAGCATTGATTTATACTGTCATTTTTCCTTGCAACATTGCTTTGCCATGACCCTTCTGTCCTGGTAAAATGCAGTGCATTCTTTCCTCCCCACTGTTGAGAGAAAAGAATATACATCCTTTGATCTATGACTTGAAATAGTCAATAGCAACTGAAAGAATGTTGTTAACTAAAGATTTTGGGCTAGGGCAGGTTATGTCATTGAAATACACTTAAAGCTGTGGAATATTTATATTAAATTGATGCTTTCTTACCTGAGTGGTGATTTTATAAGTTGAATAATATAAAACTCAGTCATTATTTGTGTGTGTATATATACTCCTTTGAGGCGCATTGAATTAATTTAAAGTAATACTGCTTTCTTGTACAAATGATGTTTCCATAGCATCCTTCATCTACATAAAACAAAGTCCAAGTCTATGATGTTGCATTCTGAAGAACTCATAATGCCTGCAGCAGATGCATTAAGTTCTTAAATATATTGAAACTTTGTCTCAGTCCTATGAATTAGTCTGAACCCTAGTTTTAATCAATGATCTTGCTGTGATTTTTGTTGAAATCTGTGAGGGCAATATCTTGGCCTCACTAAAACTATTCCTTTTGATTGTAGTGAGGATGGAAATTTAACTTCCACAGAATCAGAATCCTAGAATGGTTGAGGTTGGAAGGGACCTCTAGAGATCATCCAGTCCAATCCCTCTGCTCCAGCAGGGGCACCTAGAGCACGTGGCACAGGGTGGCAGCCGGGCGGGTTTGGAAGATCTCTAGAGAAGGAGCCTGCACAGCCTCTCTGGGCAGCCTGTGCCAGTGAAGATAGTTCAGTTCCCTGTTCCACAGTGAAGATAAAATTATTTTTAAGATATAAAGATATATAATTTCATAAACCTTATAAAGACTAATTATCAATTTTCCACTTATTTTTCATATGTGAAATGTATAACAAAATTAGTACTTAGCTGTCAGTGTTTGTAAAAATGCATGGACAACTCTAGTAATAAGAATAGTCACAAATATGTAGTAGAGAATAAATTAGATGATGGGGAGCAATTAAGTTCAAGTTTTATAAATTATTTCTTAATTAAAGTCATGAAGCAGTTAATTATTGTTAATCATCGTGTTCAAATTAGAATGCAGATGAAGATACAATAGCTATATTTAAAATCCATTTTAATACAGGCAATATTGAGATGAAATTGTTTTCATAACTGGGAATATGTTGTTGAGACGAAGTTGTTCAGAATGAGCTGACAAATGATTTTGACTATTCATCATTTTTTTCCTGAAAGACGATGTCAGTTGAGCATAGCTGCGCTTCATGATGCAAGGAGAAGCACAGATGTGCTGAGTAGATTCTGAAGATCATTCCAATGTTTGTTGCTGTAAATTAGGAAACTTTAATATAGTTTGTCTAAACTTATATCCTTGTTTTTAAGGAATTTTTTTATATATATAAAAGCTTCAAATTAAACTATGCAGACATCTTATAATTTACATATTTCTTTAAAAAAAAAAACACGTGAGTGGATTTTAGGTCTTGCACTCCAGAGCCAAGTTAGATTTAAGTCACCATACTATATCTGACATGTACACCTTCCCCATTTGGATTTGCTTTAGTGCAGGGACAGCAACTCTTAAACTACTGTAGGATGGGCTTGGCTATCAAAGCTACTGTTGTTTCAACATGAAATCCTAGCAGTGGTGGTGGTTATGCATGACAGGTCTGTATTGATAATGTTCTCAGGGTACTGCCTTTGAAAGGCCAAAAGGCTATAGGTGTAGCCTGCAGTTTGTTTTGCTCTTCTCTCTCCCTGCCTACACATGTTGAAGATCTTTTTTTGTTTCATTTTTCACCCAAATATCGCTAACCTCCCCCTATCGCTATCCACTGTAGCCTCTTCCAGGAAGTTGTCTGCAGGGAAGGAGGACTGGTCGTAACAGTCTCCTCCTTGGGAAGGAGTACAGACCTTCTTTCCACCAAGAAGTTCATCCAGAAATTCTGCTGCAGTTTTATAATAGAATATAGTATATTCACAACACTAAGGAAGTAATCTTGGCAAAAGTCACTAGCTTTCACATAGGACTAATGCCCTCAAGTTGTTTAGGGAATGTCTTTGATAACCATATATGCTTCATGAAGTTTATGCAAGTGTGAGACCCCAAAAACTATTTCTGTAAAATATATTTTGGACTTATAAATTTTTCATACCTTCAGATATTCAAAATACTTGTATAGCAATTTCTCTTTAAAGAGCTGTGCAGTTTAGTAATCTAGGAAAGTAAGTGCAAGATGTTACTGAGAATATTAATGAAATGTGTTCAAAGATGAATGCTATATTCAGTACTAGCTTGCTGGAGCAGTTCCTGTTTTTGATTGAATTCCCTGGACTACAAGTCTAAAAGACATTAGAATGAGATTTTAAAAATGCTGGGGTTGCCAATTTTGAGGACATTAAAGATGCTGTTTAACACTATGAACACTGGGGTAACTTTAATATTATGAGTAGTGTGTCAAGTGGTTGCTGTGAGGTTATGCAAGAGTGCTAATGAAAGATACTGTGCATGTATTTTCTGCAGGAAGGTTTCGTTATATATGCTTAACTTCCTTTAGTTCCTTCTGAATTACAGGCTCATAAGTAGTATCCTATATTGGTTTCTAATGCAGAGCTGCTGCTGGAAGGCTTTTCATTCTGTCTTTTCTCAAACATCTACTGCAAGGTGCAGGCACTGTGTTGTATCTAGACTGAGATGTGTCCATATGCACGGATGCAGTTGCAAAGTAGTTTGCTTATATGCATGGTTGTGAACCTTTTATGGAGATTTTTTTCAGTTATTATAGCATAAGCCTCACTCTAGGCATTTTTGTACCTCAGTATATAGTGTAGATTTTCTCCTACTAAAAGCAGAAAAATTTCTCATCAAATTCATATGGACCATTTTCCAAAAATGCTCCTAAAGACTTGTAACACAAAAATCTGGAAGTTGTGTAAAATGAATGTTTTCACAGTCATTTCAAAGACTGACATCCTAGCTACACATTTATAAAACTGTTTTCATGGGCCTAATTAGAGGGCTAGAAAAGGCTGAAACTAAGAGCAAAAGAACTGTCAGGTATACTAGGTGTATTTTATGAAACCTTACACTGCTGCATAAATTCTATCACCAGCTAGGATTTAGTTCCGTCCCAGTGGCATTTAGGGTCACCTCGGAGATGTGCAAGAGGATATGACTCTGAATGCCCCCCTGTGCAGTGAGCGGTTAATGAGAGCTGATGCTTCCTGAGGGAGGCCCCGTCTTTGAGGCACTGTCATGTGAAGTGGTGCCAGAGAACCTCTTTGCCAACTGAATGCAAGGTAAGCCTTTCTTTCATGCTGGGATAAGGCCCAGAAAGCTGGCTAGACTGGTTTAATAATCTTTTTTTTTTTTTGTCATCAGAGTACTGTGAAAGGGTATAGAAAAGCTGGGAAAATGCTATTTTTGTGCTTTTGACACAAAACAGCTTTTCTGTCTCCTCCCTAATGAAGTCACCTGAAACTCAAAAAGTATGATTTGAAGAAAATTTTCACAGATAATTCTGATCTTCCTTTCTGGCCTTAATAAGGCCATATTCTGAACTTACTATAAAAGTTTGTGCCTTTTAGAGTCTAATTAGTCTCAACCTTAGTTCTATTTGAACAGGTTATTTCTCCAGAATGAAAATGCTATTGCTATCACTACAAAGATGTTAGCTAACAGGTCTGTGTCTTAAGCAAAATTCTTTCACACCAAGTGCATTGGGTTGTATGTTTCTATTACTGAGTCTCAGTCCATGTGCTTTACCCTAATATGTGAGGGGAAATAAAATGTTTTGTGCATGCTGCGATTTTATGAGAAGAGGACTATTGGGAGGTTTTTGCCTACATTAACTAAGCCAGCAAAGTGCATGTTCTGTCATACAAAAGGTTATTTAGAAAAAGGTTTTAAATGGTATTTTAGATTTTTACAAATCATAAAAGAAAGCAAAAACATTAGGAAAAGGCTGCAGACTAGTATTCGAACCTCAAATATGCTATTGTTTAATTCCCTTGGAGACTGTTTTGCATGTTTTTTAAATAATAAATGACACTTTTTGGGGAAAGAAAACTACTCTGTAAAAGAAATCTATAATTCTTTTTTCCTCTTCCCTTAAGGTGGAACATAAAACAGGGGAAAGTTACACATCTATACAAGAGATCAATAGGCAGAGTCATTCGTGATTAGATATTCTGTAGAAAAGAGCTTGAATCAAATTAACCTGAACCACTAGGTACAGTTTGCCTGGCAACCTTGCCATCAAACATGTTTTAAGTGTAATAAATGATATTTATTTGGTTCAAAGAGTCTCTTGAGAATTATTGAAGATACACTCTCTAGGTTATGTTGTAATCCCCATGGTAATCACTTAGAGCTTTTATGCTTTGAGATTATAGGGTTTTATTTCAAAAGGCCATGGTCCTACTGCTTTTATTACTTTTACTTTTAAAGGTCATGTCACAGCTGTCAAAAATAAGCATATGTCTTAGTATTACAACTTTAAAATTATATTTAAAACACAATGTGGGGAAAGTTGATATTGTTAATTTCTTTATGATAATTTAAGGTTGGTGAGCTTTACTGACTGAACCCTTCATTTTAATTTTAAACATTTGCATTTAAAAGGTAGCTTCTGTGACTGGTAATAAATGAGGCTTTGGTTATATTTAATAACTTGTATGCATTGTGGTATCGCAGCAGACCCAAAAGATAGTACTTGCTGTCACGCTTAGGATGATGAATTTTATAAAACCATGTTGCATAAAGATGAAGTATTTTGTACTCCCTTGTTGTCATGGTGGTAGAGCATTGCTTCATGGGAATTTCACTTTCCTGGTAGTGTTAGGTACCAAACCCAAACTAATTCTTCAGATTGTTCCCAAATATCACTTTTAATATGATATTTTGTTGAAACTATGACTCATCTTTGTATCTTTACTTTCTCAGAAGTGTCCTATGATGCTGTCACAGCTAAAGTACTAAACATGTTAACTTACTAGATGCTCATGCAGTAGACAACTGTAGGTTTCTGTTTTGTTCCATGCTGTTGTAGAGTATGTTTTGTCATTTTATAATTTTTCTGAATTGTCAAAAGAAACATTTCAGGTGTTTATAGGGTATGGAAGTGTCTTAGGATGTGAAATCATTACAGACTGAATATGTTCCAGAGGGATAAGTACCTTTTTTGTTTTTTGCTAGATTAATTTATACATTAGATGTGTGGAAAATAGGTGCTTAATTGTTCAGTTCACATATAAAGCTGTCTGGGCAGAACTGTTTTATCATAACTGATGTATGTTTATTCTATATTTAAAAAGAAAAAAAAAGAAACCACATGGGAGCATCAGTCAGCTCTGATATCTGTAAGCCGATGACTTTCTTTATCTTGACAAATAAGAATGACTGACTTGGATTGACCTATTCCCTACCTTAAGTTCATATTTCTGAATGCTTGGCTGTGGATTGCTTGCTGCGCTGAATCAGCCAGAACTAGAATATTCTGAAGTTGCAGCCAACTCCTTGGCATATGGCAGAAAATATATACATGAATGCAAGTAACACCATTTGGTACCCAGCTGGAGCTATCTAGCTATGCTGATGACATTCGTACAGCTCAGATTTTTCTGGAGGAAGAACCTCTTGCTGTTTTTGGAAGAAAACAGCTAAAATAAAACGCCTCCAAGTACTCCAAGGCTTTTCTGGAGGAAAGCACGGGGACTTATTCCGTGTGTTCTTCTGCCCATTTGTACCACGCGTTCCCCCGGTGTGGAGCTTGGCAGTATTTGCTCGGAGCAGCTTGGGGTTGAGCCTGGTGAGCCTTGCGGCCGAGCCAAGCCGGAGTGGCGCCGCGCGATGCGAGAGCCTCTTCCCCAGGGCACCGCTTGCCTTGTGCCCCTGCCTGCTGCCTCAAGGCATCGTGGAACAGGGGCAGGTTGGAAGGGCCAGGAAAAGCCTGTCCTGGGAGGAAATGAGGCGAGCCTTTTTTCCTCCTACTTGTGAAAACTTGGGGAGATTTTTGCAGTGCAGAAACGCCCACGCCTTTCCAAGTTCTCTTGCGTCAAAAGCAGTCCTGCTGCCTGTGAAATCCTTTATGCAAAATGGCATCCTATTCCCATATGGCTTATGATTTGTACAAGTAAGATTTAGATGGGCTCCCAGTGCTTGCTGTGTTTCTCCCTAAGATGGAGTTTTTCCAAGTGTTTGCATCATGTGGCTTGTATGGAAGGCTAAAAATTTTTCAGCAGTCAACATACTTGATATCTTTTATCATATATATTTTTCCTTCTCTCTTTTTTTTTTTTCCTGCTCCTGGGTTGCGTTTAGGTCAGTATGGATTTTTAGAAATATTTCCTCCCATAGGCATGGGAGGTTCTCTTGTAGCTTTAAGTGATACTAGATGTCAGTGTGGCAATATACCGAATACCAGGAGCTGTTACTAATCATTTCCTGAGTGGCAAATTTACTTCAAATACCTCTTTTGGAGTATGCCAAACCAGTGCTACTCTTGTTTTCTTGTATTGTAAGTTACTTGGGTTTCAGTGTTTTGCCCCGAACATGTCTTTAAACATGTAATCTGGTTGTAGTAAAGGCATCCCTAAACAGACAAAATGTTTCAATAAGTGTCCAATAATTCATTATTAATTTAACTGTCTCTTAAACACTGCTTAATTAACTGCCCTAGAGCTGATTAGAAAACCTTAGGATAAGTCTGTAGCTGATACTGCTGTGTTTATTCTAAAAGGTGGTGATAATTCCCCACTCTAAAATGTCTATGCAGTTCATCTGCACCTAGTTTCATATGCTCAGTACTTTTTCAATAAGAAAGGACTCTGCCCTTGTGATGGAGTGCTTAAAATATTGATACGATTTCTTTCTGCTTCAAAGTGGGAATGTTCCACTGAACAGTGTTTAACAGGGTTTTTTTAAACCCTGTATCAAGGTCACTCTTGTTATATTGCCCCCATCTCTAGAATTTTGGTAACTACAAAGGGCTTTTTTTCCTGCTTGTCTCAGGCTCTTTGCTGTTCCTTTTGCAGCAGAGGGTTGAGTTCAAACAACATTTTTGTGACTTGGGCTACCTATCAGCAGCAGAAAATCTTCTGTTCCTCCTGGCACTTAAGCCCCACCTGATAGGGGACAAGGATATATCGAGGGAAATGTACTGATGTATAGAGTGAAACCAGACAGTGAGAGGAAATAGAAAGGATTTTTTAAAATCCCTATTGTCATAAATTATTCCAGATTTCACTTTTCTCGACAGAAACACTTTTTGCAAATAACTGAAAACAAGCAAGGTCAGTTTTGCCTCAGGCATAAGTTATACCCAGGGATCCTGCACTGTTATTGCAAAACAGTGACCCTTAATATGTGAAAGGTTTAGTATTCTGGTTTAGTATTTAGTACTTAAAGTTGTGTGTATATGCAGTGCTGACTTGCTTATGTGGCAATGTGAGCTCTTCCCTGTTAAGAGGATGCCATCCTCTTCAAAAGGTGGCCTTTCTCCACCCTCTCTGACAAGGTGGGTGCTAATTTCATGGGGAAATTTTCCAATAAGGTGATCTTTCATTTCAGACATGCTGCCACAAATCTTGTGGCAGGAATATAGCAGGATACTGTTAGGTGTTTCTCAAAAGCAACATGGGATTGTAGGGTTGGAGTCTTAAATTACATTTTAAGATCACTGTGCAATGTATTTATTTCAATACAATGCTAAACATGGAGCTTGAGAAAGAAGTGCCCTCATGATAGGAGCTTGCTTAGAGGAAAAAAAGTGAGAATATCAAATCATTTATAGAAAATCCTATAGAAATCTGGATATTTTCTACCTGTGTGTATCTGAGGATGGATGAGTTAGTAAAGGCCTCACAGGGAGGGTAAGAACTATCCCCTCTTTCATATAACTTTAACATAAGATCAGAGCAATTCTGTTGATGTGGTGAAGAATGCAGGTGAGAAGTGCTACTTTGTAGTACCTAGTATAGTGCTAGTGCCTAGTTGCTAGTGTTAATTTGAATGTGGCAGATTTGAATCTGCCAGCTGAGACATGTAACAGATGTTATTAAATGAATGATTATTGACAAAGTGCTTTGAAAAGTGATTGTATTAAATATTATAAAAACAAATGAAAATATATTATAAAAGTCAATGATCAAATTACTTCCATTTATTGAATGTTACTGGATCCTAATATATGCCTGTGCAAAATGGAGTCAAAAACAATTCTCTAAACATAAGATCCTCTTTATTGAAAACTTCATGAGCTAGTTTAAGTTCATGTTTTTGGTTGGAATTTCAAAAATCTGTATTACTGATAAGAACTGCAATTAAGGATTTGTTCTTTGGTTCTGATGCTACTATAAACCTGTTTACTCCATTGTAATGACAACTGATCTCGGAGTTGTGAGTGACCAGTCTCAAATTTTTCTATAACTTGCATTATGAGAACTTTGTGCAATGTGTGAATTATTTAAATGAAACTCTGAGAGTAGAGCTAAAGTGGAGGGAGTGAGCACTCTGTGATAGAAGCTTGTATGGACTAGATTAAATGGGTGTCTCTGTCATCTGTGTGTATATATTTTTTTGCTTTGGCTGGCCCCTTGAGCACTGAATATCTAAAAGTCAAATGCTGCTGATATGTTAGAGAAGGCCCTGAAAGCTGTGTACAATCTTCCTCCTGTGTGTGTTTTGTTGTTGTTCAAATTAAGTAGGTTTAAGTGACACATTTTTGGAAGGCATGAAGAGTAGGTTAAGGAAACAAATTGAGATGTTGGGGCTTTACGAACTTCAGAGCTGCTCTTTCATGTGTCTAGGAATCTGCTTGCTCTGGGTTCATAAGAGCAAAAAAATGCAATATCTTTATTTTTATGTATTTGCAATCAAAATAGAATCAAAACAGAATGGGAATTCTGGGCTTTAAGAACTCATTTTCTTTCCACAGAAATGGGAATTTCAGAACTTCTTGCCAAGTGACCTGCTTTGTAAGTCTTGGGATAATTTTGAGAGTACTTTTTTAATTTCATTTTTCTCACTTAATGAATCAATGGCTGTAGATCAGGCTGCAATCTGTAGTCTTCCCCAGCCGCTGTTTTCATGAGCACCATGTGCTTAACTGGACTGTCACATGTGCCATAGAAGCTTGCCTCATTGCGCTTCATGGGAGAATTGGCTTCCACAGTTGTTAAATGTACCCAGACCAGACAAGTTTGTTAGTAACTTGATCATTTTGAGATGTATGTGAGAATACTTTCTGCTGTAAGACCCTGATCTCTTGCTGGGATTTTAAAAATAAGTCAAGCATAGGATGTAAGTTACACAAGTATTCCCTATGGCTTGGTGAGAGAGATACAGCTGAAAAGTTAAAAGTGCGTGTGAAACTTATTGATGAGGCTTTATTTTAGGGGTTTGGAGATGGTGAACAAGAACATGTAGAGAGAAATGGAGGGCCGGAGTCTGACCCAGTTTAACACTGACCTACACTCCAAGGCAATTTAAGAGAAGGCTAAAAAGCTTCATCAGTATCACTTTCAATGGAAGGAATACCATGTCCTAACTCAGTGTTCTTCCATGGCAGAAAACTTCTATTTACTGACACTTTAGTTATATTTATTGTTACTTCTTTTCATTATTTCATATTTAACTCAGTATATACTAATAGAATTATATTTAATTGCTCTTCTTAACTGAGGGAGCTTAATATTATGAATCCCTAATTTCCTTTTTCATGAAAATGGGAATTCCTAAATTGGAAATGCTGTGACAGTCATGACCCTTCTCTACTAATGAGGCATAAGACCATAATCATACTTGGGTGGTAATAAAACCCCTCTCCAAGCACTAAATATGTGCCCTGTGATGTATTTAGGATACTGTCAAATTGAGCTTATATTGGTATAACACAAGAGCACAAGCAGTAAATAAATGTGACCCTGCCTCTTGTTTTATGGCAAATGAGAACCTCCACTTAACAACATGTGTTCAGGCTTCTCTGATTGCTTGGACCTGCTGCTGCAGGTTTACCCAGAACAGCAGGCTGTTTATTTCCAATTTCAGTCATACTGAAAATCAAATCAGACTTTTTCCACTTCCCTGTGTTAAACTCAAGCATTCAAAGACAAGAAAGAGCAGCTTTTCAAAAACTTTGTGGTCTGAAATAATTAATCTGTGTGTTAATTATGTCTAGCTTCAAAAATAGAAAGTAAGAGTACTATATTTTTCCTAGTGCTAAAAACATATTGAGGTCATTACAGTTTCAAGGAAAGCTTTTTATTAGACATTCACAAAGTGCAGGTGAGCTTGGTTGATTTCTTGGCAGGTCACTCGATTTATTTCACTGAAGATTGCTTTCAAAAAATTGATAGCATGATCCTATGCTTGGAAAAACTTGTTAATGTCGTATTTGCTCCTTTATGTGCTAAGATGATCAAGGAAACTTGCAGAGTTTTACTGTTATCTTAACCACTATATAATATAGCCAGCTGCAGAGTTACCTGTAAAAGGGATTTGAACTGTGACATCTGTGTATGTTCTTCCACTATGTCCAAAAAACTGTTTGCATTAACATCAGCATCCTTACCAAAAGAAGAAAAATTGTAGTGCTTGATTAATTTCCTAGTATGCACTTGGACTTGTGAGAATTTCTTGTTTTTAGTCTGTAGGCTAGATAACTATTTTAATGATGCAATTCAAAAATACTTTCATAGGACAGATTTTTTTTTTGGCATGTTCATCACTAATTTCTGAGCCACCTGCTGTAGGTGCCCCTGCGTGTGCAGGGGGGTTGGACTAGATGATCTCTAGAGGTCCCTTCCAACCTTAAGCATTCTATGATTCTTATATTTTTCAGGACATGCTAGTTAATATCAGTCTGTTGCTAGCAGGCTAGCTATTGGTATGGATTTCCAGTCAATACTGAAGTATCTTTTCTTTCCATGTGGTACAACAATACTCTTTCATAATAAATATTTACCTGTATTAATTTGTGTTTTTTGCAGAGAAGTTTAGTTATGTCTAACATTGTATGATTCTTTTTCAAGTCATGCCTGTTTTATTTATCTTTTTGAACTTGAAAATCCATAGCCATATGTTTCAGCCATGTATCAGCAGGGCTGAGCATCTGTTATCTAAAAAGATGTGGAAGCTGTAAGTGATAAAACTATGCTCAGTCCCAAATTCTGTACATTTTGAGTGGCCAACACACTAAATATAACTAACAGCAGAATTTGGTCATCTGACTTCCTTGCTTAAAGTTCCCATCTTAAGAGGGTTGGAGTAAGTCTGAACCACATTGTCTTATTTTAAGAGAGTCTGTTAAAGATATCTTGATGCTGCAGATAGTTCTGGCTAAACTGTAGCTAGAATTTTTGGTTTCTATCATTTTAATGATCATTACAGTCATTTTGATATGTAGGTACTGTATCCCTGAAAAGGGTGGAAGGGTAACTTAGTGCAACCATGTATGGAAGCCTTCCATGCTATGCTAGTTTTTTCACCTGAGATCCATATAGTCTAGGACATAGCTAGCAAAAGCCTTTTCTTTCTTGCTTTGCATACAGAACCAGAGGATCAGAAAGGAAGTTGAAATCCCTAAGAAAGGAATTGTAGAGCAAAAGAAGTTTCTTTTTCTAAGACAGCATCATTTAATAACAAGGTGTCAAGTAATTCTACAGCAAAGACTTTTTTGCAAACATGAGTCGGTTTCTATAAATTTAATCCTATCTTAATATAAGACTAAAACATTTCATTTGGAAATACAGATGCTTCTCTATTCAAATACTGTATTTCAGGCAAAAAAAAATCCCTTAGATCTGCAGGTATGAGTCCCAGATTTAAAAAAAAAAAAAAAAAAAACCAAGTGTTATCTAAAGTTATCTAAAGTTTTGGTGTCCAGATCACAAAAAGGCATTTCACATAACAAGTTGCATGCTGAGATGTATGGAGTGTATACTCTCAGGAATGGGAGTAAGTGGCTGATAAGAGACTCCTACACTTAAGCCAGACAAGTAGATGCACAAAAGAAGGACAGAGTTTGAAATTTCACACTCTGCAAAACTTAAGACATCTGATACACACAAGACTAGGATCCAAGGGGCTGAAACATCTTTCTTTTAAGCTATGGACCTTATTTTATATTGTGCTTTTTTAAACTTGTAGTATGTTCTGGTGGTGTTTTCTAAGGAAGTGGGCAGTCAGCTTCAATGCACTTCTGACTAGCAGGAGACAGTGCAGCTGTTCATCAGCTCCAGGGTTACTTGATTTATCGACCTTAGAGTGGTCCATATGGTCCTTCAGCCTAATTAACTGTTCATGATGTGCTGTGGAACTGTGTGGAAAGAGCCTTTTTTGTCTCTAGTTCAAGACGTGATCCTGCACTGAGTATTTCAAAGTCAAATTGACTTTGGAGCAGACAAACTTGTTGATGTTAAACTGATTTCTGGTTTCTTTTCAAGTCCTTTGTTGTCCCAGCTCTTGTAGTACATATAAAACAACTTGTTTCCAAAGACGGTTTGGGCTGCAGGAATGAAAGCAATGCAATGTAGGAGGGGAAGAAAGTGGACAACAGTTAAGTGATGTGTGCTGGGAAGTAAGAATTTTTTTTTTTGGCTTGAGATAGCAAAAGGAATATGTGGTACTTCACACAGTAGCATGAATAAAAGTCTGTTTTCTAGATGACACCTGTGCTTTGGGTCCTATTAATTCAGTAAAAGAGATTAAAAGCAGTATGTTGTTCTTTTAGCAGGTAGCTTGAGTAGTCTCATTTGGGCACCTGTGATGTTTTTCAGTGATAATGAGAAATGTTTTCTCTAATCCAGTAAGGCCAGTTTATCTCTGTCAGTTAGACTCTTACATACAATAGTGTGTTTAAAAAATAAATAAAACTAAAAAAAAATTAAAAGCAAGATTGAATCCTAAAAGAATGATTTAATACTAGAATAGCTGCTAAAATAAATGTGTTGCTCCTAGCCCTTCATATTTTTTTCATGAAGCTTCCAAAATATTTTCACTGAAAATGTTACTGGACTTCATTCACAATGGATTTCCAGAATTGTGTTCTTATGCTTTGTTGAAATTCTCAGGGACAGAAGCAAATAGTGGGTTTGGAAGTGTGATGGACAAAAAAAACACTATTTGAGAGCTTTGTTTCAAATCAGTTTCCTGAATTACATGAGGACTTAGGGAGGATTTCTCTTTACGTTTCATCTGACAAAGTAGCTTTTAATATAAGCCCTGGTATGCATAACAATCCATAATGTAGAAATTCCATTGGGAATATGGATCATAAAATAAGTTCAAGTACCATGATGCAAAACTACTATGGTTCTTGCTTTTGGGTATTTCAAAATAAGATTTATGCTTAAATATCTTTTGAAAATTTGAGCAAAAGACTATTTGCTTCTGCTCAAAGTTGTCTGGTTACATCTACATTGGAAATGAAATCAAACTGTCAAGCTGTTATATCAGGATGATAACCAAAATATGATACAGAGATCCCAGAACACACACAGTTCCCAGAAACAACAGGTCCAAAGTCATGAAATTTTGTTTTTTCTGACAAAAGCTTGTCCAATTTGGACAAAAGCACTGAGGCAGATCCTTTTTGTTCTGGACTACATAACTTCCTTTTATCCCAAGGAGCAGATGGGAGTGTGTGTGTGTGTGTGTGTATACATATGGATATATATACATACACACACCCTATAAGTATCACAGTTTTCACAGGATGCAAAAGAATGATGGAGTTGTTGACAGCTACATCTGCCCAGATCAGAAATTCTGTATCTCATGGGTGTATTTCACCTCTAATTATGATGATTTTGTGTATGAGCAGAAAGTCAACACCTTAAACTCTGTCCTCATGCAGCCATATCAAGTATCTTAAAATCTGATATTCCTCCTGATTCATAGTGTTTGATGCCAAAAAAGGCACAACTCATACCAACACTTGCACTCAGAAGGTGAAACACAGCAGCAGATCTGACGCAGACTTGTTTTTGATCAGACAGCAGTCAAGATTTACTGTATATAACTCTTGCATAGGAGTGATGAAGTACTGAAAATCAGGAATATAGAACTGGGACAGGCATATGTACTATTAAATCCTATTAATAAGGAAGGGAGAAACTTGCTGCATCCTGTTTACCTCTCTGTGTTGGTCTGAATTCTGGGTGTAGTTACTAGTAAAATCAAGTATCAAGTTTTAAATTATTCATCTGTTAGTTTTACTTATTGATGAAATATGTTTGTTTGATTTCAGATTGCCAGAAGTTCCACCTAAGGTGTTGGATAATACTGTTCCCTTTAGTATCAGTGCGGACTTTGTGTCTCTGTTTAGGCCAAGGACTAGCTATAGGGCTCTAGTTAGGAAAACTGGTGCATAGCAAAGATTTTGTGCCCAGTTTTTTAACAAGTAAAAGTAGAAATTACTTGGTTTTCTTCTCTTTTTCTGAAAGTTAATTATTCAATACCAGGTGCCTTGGTTCTCTAGAAACTGGTTTCTTGAACATGACTTCCTTCTTTCCTGAAGATGATATACCTTTTATTACCTTGAAAACAGTTCAGTTGAAAAGGCAGTCTATATTCAGTCATTGTGCATCCTGAGTGCTTCTATAGCAACTTATGAAAATCATCTTTCCTCAACTGCGTAACTGTTGATCACTCATTAATCTCTTAATCACTTGTTTGTCTATTAAGATTTTAGGAGGAAGTGTTTCTTACTGTGTGTTTTACAGTGCCCTGCAGACCAGCTTACAGAACATGCTAACTGCTAGTATTATGAAAATAACTATTAGTTTATGGAAGGACTTGTTTTAAATACTGGATATGTACTTTGCCAGGTTTATTTCCCATGCATATAATTCAACGTTTCACCTTTTTAAGGCAACTTAACATAAGAAAAGAATTTATTTCATCAAAGATATCAAGGAAGAACAATCATAATAGACACTCTTCCTTTGTCCCTTGGACAGCCATTTCAGCCTTTTAACCTCAGAATAAAACATAAATGGTGTAAATAAATTTGGAAACAGGAAATTTTGACAAGACCTTTAACTGGCTTTGGATGTTATTTAATGGCCCCTTTGCTGAATTCTGAGGGCTTAGGTCATTCAGAAAAGTCAAGTCTTAATAAGAGCAGGAGTCAGTGTTTGGGAATTTTTTTTTTTTTGTTCTGGAAGATGAAAAATAACTAAGACACAAAGTATGGGAGAAGGGTGAAGAGATTTTTCTTAGAAAACAAAAGCTTGGTTTTCTTCAAGACAGGAAATTGCTTTGTTGTTTGAAATGACTCTAAGGTTTAGATTGAGAGAAGAGTTTAAAAATCAGGAAATGTGAACATCTGTTGCAAGTGTAGGATTGTCCTTTTTAAAGTAACTTCAGTTGTAGTCAGACTTTTTTTCCCCAATTCTTCCTAGCTAAGAGCCAAGTCCTAAATGTATTGTGGTTGTCTTGCACCTTTTACAGCTTAATTGACCTTTATCTCAACAAAAACCTTTTAACTAAACCTTTTTCTTGTTTCTCATTAGAGAGAAATTTGAGAAATCTCTCATTTAGCAGTTTTTTCTTGAAATGTCAGTGGACTGCAAGTTGTTTAATTTTTTTGGCTATAAAAGCAATGTAAAACTCCTCCAGCTGGAAGAAAATGAGGATTCCACTTACAGAAATGTTGAGATGACCACTACCCTGAGACAACAGCCTTCCTAAGACATGTAACCCTCTCCCCCGAGGGGAAGTGAACTTGCTACAGTAGTGTTTGATTATGTCTTCATGATCTTAACCTCTAATTAGGTGTACGAATGAAAACCTGTAATAGCCTAATTATGCTGTTTGTATACTTCACTGTAAAAAACAAGACTTAAATTTTAGGGGTACTCCATAGAAGAAACCCTGTGTGTGGTTACTGGCCTTTCTGGTTCAGCTGAAAAGGGCTTGCCATTAGTATCCTCTGCAATATGTTGGTGACAAAGTTCTGGGGGGGGTGGGACTTATTACATTCTCCCTCATGAAACGGATGAAATACCCCAAACTTCTTTTGATTATGTATTTACCATTTTCCAGTGTTGCTGGCTTAAAAAATATTGCACCATTACCTTGCAGAACTAGCTTGAGGAAAATCATACAAATTTAGTAAGATAATAGTAAATCCAAGCAAATTCTTTAATAGTCAGGAAAATTGAATTGTCTTTTCATGCACAGGACTTTGATGCCAGGAATATACCATAAGTCTCTTGCAGGTCCAAATGAATTTATTAAATTTCTATATACTGAATGCTAATTTATTTTCTTTATATGTTCTGAGCACCTGAGCCAATCTGCTCTATAGCCCACTGGGGAAACAGCACAGCTTGGAAGAGGTCCTGGGAGGATGAATGCAACCTGCTCATCTTCCCACTGATGGGGTTTTGCAGTGTCAGTTTTTTCAGACTCTTTAAGTAGGCTCAAAATGTTTGCAGTCTTCTCTTTCTTAAACTGAGTCTTTTCTACTTGAAATGTATCTGTCTGTCATTTGAAAAGTGGATTAAAATTGCTCTTGAACCTGGAACTTTGAAGATCAAGAAATGAGCTCTGCCATCATGATAAACAAATCCTTATGGGATGCAATGTTCCTCAAAGTATGTGCATTGTATTACTAAATCCTGTTTTATTGAGGATCCAGATGATAATGTCATATGAATTAAAAATACAAATAAGTGAAATCATTCCTCTGAACAGGAAGAGAAATGCATCATAAAACTGAAGCTTGTGGAAAAAAACTGTAGGGAATAACTGACAGTACAGGGGATCAACTTGCTATTCAGTAAGGCTATGCCTGGAAGAAACCTTGGTCATGTTGTAAATAGTAGAAAATGATAGAGGATGTGGTTAATTACTGTAAGGTAGGAAGAATGGCTTAGTGCTTTGAATACTATTGAGAAGTGATTTCCTATTAAACACTTCTCAAGTTGCTTCACTGTCACTTTGAAATGTCATTGTATTTAATCCAAGTATTATTGAAGAACAATAATTGGATCAACAAAGCATTCAGAGGATGCCTAAACTAGCAAGGCTTTTTCCTTGGTCCATATGTTTCCCAGGGAGTATCGGGGAAATGTCTGATGTCTGAGTCATAGTTGTGGAGGTTAACTACAGGGACCAATAAATCAGTAGTCTTAAGCAGGTCTTTCAACAATCTTTTTCATAAGACTGTCAGTTCTGTAAATCATGAATATGTAAAATTGAGGAAGACCACCATTTGAAAAATATGAATAAGGCAATGCCTGAAATGGGGCAGACATTATTATAGTAATTCATAAAATACTTAAAATTGCTAAATTATACTGAAATGCTTTAGAGAAAAGCAAAATAAATACTCCATAAATAATAGTAATTTTAGTGAGAAATTGGACCAGAGAAAGTTCCCTTTTCACTTTAAATATTGTGTAGTCTGAAATTTTCTATACAATTAGAAATAACTATCAAATGTTTCTTTCTCAGTCTTTTGTTGGGGTTTTTCTCTTTTTGATAGTATACAACAACTTCAAAGCTCTATGGGAGGGGGAATAATATCAAGTTAGAATACTTAAGCTTTTATCCTCTAAACTGAATGCTAAGTAGCAAGTTAATTTTTTTCAGATCATGATAGTGTTTTTTCATAAAAAATGCAAAGAATACTTTTAGGTGAGGCAAAATATTGTCAAACACAGGGGTTTTTAATTAGTTGCTGTTCATGGTAGAGAAAGCAAATTTTAATATTTGACATGTATTTGTGTTTATACAAATTAGGCCTTCATGAAAAATGAAACTCGGATTTTTCTATTTGAAGAAAACTTTTTTATTCAACAAAATAGTGGTGCTTTTAAAAGAAAGTAAAAGGTATCTATGTAGTTAGCATCTGTTTCTCCTGAGGATATGTAGCAAAAGATTATTTCAAAAGTTACTGAAGAATATCCATTGTTGAAATTAGCCTTCTGTTTTTTTTCTTTGTGTTTTTTTAATCATCAGCTTTTAATTAGAACATAATGTAGTGAAACTTCAGTTTTAAACTGCTCTGCTTTCATTAGGTATGCTACTGCTTTCATGAAAAAATGGAAGTCATTTGTGGTACAGATACGTAAATCAATATAAGAATAGCAGGGAATTTTTTTTTTCTTGCTCTGAAAAAAATCCTTAGGTTTTAAGTGACTTCTGAATATAAAGCAAGTAATGAATTTGGCTTTTTTGCTTATGGAATCATGGCAAGGAGTTATTTGTATACTAAATGATCAGCACTGAGCTACTCTTTCTGGTTAGAAAAGTCCTATGGTACTTGGATCAAATTGCATTATCTTGCAAGAGGTGAAGAAAGTGTAACTTTGACTTGATTTGATGATTATCCTGTGATTGTACTATTCATTTTCTTTTTATTGGTGGCTATTTAAAAAAATGTTCATATAGCTACAAGATAAAAAGGGACAATATTACATTATGCTGATGTAGTTAGTAAAATGCATATGTATTAGAATAGTGCACCAAGAGTGTCTGAGCTTAGCGAAAACAGTTGTGCATACTGCCTTCTCCTGGTCTATTTACTGCTACTTTCTGATGCCCTGGATTTTTACCTGGGAACAAAATACTGGGTACTTAGTGGTCCAGTGGGAATATGCTCCAAACTGATACATATAATACCATAACAATATTGTTTCAACTCCTTAGCCTTTTTTGTTTTTTATAATTTCCTCTGATACAACGTGCTGTTCAGTGTGTCCTATGAGTCTGAACACTGCCTCTTTATTTTTTAAGAACATTGGAAAGGGCTGTATGTGTTTGGGGGGGGGGGCTGTATTTTTTTTGCAACAGGTGTTTGCAGTTCATCACTCTACACCTGTATTTTGTTGAAGAAATAGTGAGTTCTAGTACAAGATTAAAGGCATGTCACTGATTTAAAAAATTGTGGAAAATAGTTTCAGACAATAACAGTGCATCAATTGGAACCAAATTTAGGCTCCGATACAATTGTTGGTTCCATTTATTGTTCTGAAATACTCTGTTCAAGCTCCCTTTTCCTTAACTGGTGTTGACCAGCCTAAATGTGTAATTACTATACTTGATTAGCATGGTAAAAAGTCCTGAAATATTTGAGCTGTGTAATAACTGTTGCTGGGCCCAATCAGCCTCCTCATAATATGCACAAATAAATTTTCTTAGAAAAATTTATGAGCAGATGAATCTAATATCCTATTTTGAAATATGTATAGGCACTTAGCAAAACCTGTACTCTGATTAACTGTATTTTTTGCTGGGCATACTCAATTCTGAGAAGCTTTAGATACTGGAGAGAAACTAGTAGATGTGGCCAGGTCAAAAGGGCTGAGGAACCTGAGCGGAACCTGCCTCTCCTGGGAAAGGAAATGGAGCAGTGAAGCAGAGGTGACTTGCATGAGGCCATCGCAGTAGACAGGTTCTGTATGTGATGCAGACATGGACAGGCTGGCCTGGGTAGTTGTCTGTGTGGTCCCTGAGCCAATGAGCAGATGCTGCGACTCGGTTATATGGTGCGAGTCGGGCAGTCTGCACTGGTGTCTGTGATGCCCTGGTACCTGTGTAGTGCGTGCCGTGTTTAAAGCTATTTCAGATGTGTGTGTTACTCCAGTCACTGCTGTGGTGGCTGCATTGCTGTGGAAAATGGAAAGGGAGGAAAAGAGGGAGGAGAAATGGCCAAAAAAAGGAATAAGAAATGAGGAAGGGAGTGGAGGGAGTTGAGTTTCTTTGGTCACTTTGTTGGTATTGTGATACTATTATTACTAGTCTCCTACTGGACTCCTGAAAAATGGACAGAAGAGGATCTTTTTTTGAGGGGGACCAGGCATTTCCTTTGATGCAAGTTTGAGTGACTTTTCTGACTAGAAGCAGCTAATAGGAATTCTGTTGTGCACTGAACCTTATAAAGGTGCTAGCTGTAATAGTTATTTGAACTGCAGAAATTGGGCTTGAATTCTTCCATTTAAGGGGGGGGGGGAATCTAAATGATTTTTTTTTTTTTTACCAAGTCATTGCCTTTCCATTTCTCTCTCCATTTGCTGTCTTCATCTCAGTTTCCCAGTTTGCATTTAAAATCAAAATCATTCTGGTCATTAAATTGACTGAAGCAATCTGTATTACTTTTGTCAAGAGTTCATGACTCCAAAGCTAATGCCAGTTGAGTAAGCTAAAGGCTTTAGGTTGGCATAAGAAGCAGGAAAATATACTTGTCAATAACCATAGCCTTTGGAATGTGTGACAATTTATTTCTGGGAAACAATGAAAAATTTTCACTAGCAAACTAGTAGCCATCTGATTAGAGCATTCCATAGGCGTTTGTGACTTCTGAATCTAGGACTTAGCTGAGTCCTGGGTTAAATTTCCTGTTCTGTGTTAGTAAAGCCAGGGTCTTGAATGCCTGCCTTTTTTATGCTGCATGGTGGGTCAACCTTGCATGCATCAGAGCTCTTCTACTTTTGAGTCACTTGAGAAGTCCAGTGCCTGTTTTAATGAAGCACTCCATGTAGGAACTTAAGTATTTCTGAGGCAACATTCTGTAAAATTTCCCTAAGTTTGTTTTAGGGTTTCTAGGTTCTCATTATTTATATGGATCATACGTATTTTTAAAAATAAACTCTAATATTCTATGTTTATAGCTGAGGAAAAAATGAAATTGTTATCTCTATTTTTCTTAAACTGATCAAGAAAAGTCAAAAATGTAGTGATAAATCCTGAACACCTACAGAAATTATTCCTTCTTTGCACAGGTCTTCAAATGAATGGCTAAATTATATGGAGTATAAAAAACACCCTAAGACTTCTTTTATGTTGTATGTTAACACATGGAAATGCTGGGATTTAACATTTTTAAGTGGCAGGTAATTCTTCATTAATGCCAACTCAGGAGCAGTGTATACTAATCATTCCAGCTTGTCAGAGCTATACTAATACAAAATAGGAGTCCTGAGGAAAATTAGTTTTGTGTCTGGAACAGAAAAGTGTGTGAAATAGCTCTTAGATATCCAAAGAAGAAACATTTCTTCCTTTTAATGTATATTTAATCTTAATAAACAGGCAGCCATTGAAATTAAGACTGCCTACTATTCTCTTATACAGTACCTAGAAAGTGTAGTTGGACTCTTGTCAATATAGAAACATTCCTTGTGAGACAGCTGAGGCCTTGAAAGGAAAATGTCAAGATGTAAATTAGCAATGGGAAGAGTTGCAAAAGTTTTTGCATAGAAAATGTGATGTCAAAAAGTCCCTTTTCCTTTTAGGTGGGAGGAATAAGAGAAAAATAACCCCCCTCAAAAAGCTTGCTTTCCCCCCTTCCCTCCCGCCTTCTGTATTTAAAGTAGACCTGCTGTAAAATTAACTAACCTCATGTTGGCAGGAAGTCCTTGATTATTTTCCTTTTTAATTATGGGAAACATTTTCTCATTAGGCTTCTCTATTTAAAGCTGGCTATTATTGGCTTACATATTAAACAGTGACAAACACACATTAGGATGCATGTTTGCATGGATGAGTACTTGAGAGCTGAAGCTCTTGCAAAAAAAGTAGCTCAGAGGGGGAAATAAGTGAATGTCCTTTGTTACAGGTGAGGATAAATAAACACTTCACTGTTCTCACAGTCTGAACAAAAATCCTCCTGATATCTAAGCACATGTCAGTTGTTAGGGGCAGGGCTGTATTGATGAATGCAGAAGGGAACTGTGCTATGGAATAAAGTTGTTTGGTGCTTACTGTTTTTACTGCTGAAAATGGCCACTGATTTTCAGTCCTTGGTTTCATGGGGACTTGTGTGAGGCTGGAGCATCCTGCCCTCTGCTCTGTAGAGGGTCTCCTTGGCCTTGTGTGCAGACAGACCTTTAGGCTTCTCACGGTCCCAGCCCTTTGTGGTCATTGCTAACCCACCACGTTAGCCACCTACCTTGCTAAACGGCCTGGTGTGAGGTGCAAGCCCAAGGGGACACAATGGCCCAGCTGGGGCTCTGCTGTGTCCTGCCCTCACTGGCTGTTTGTGTTGCGTCTGGTAATAGCTGTGATTATCAAGTCTTTCTGTAAGTATTTATGAATAGATGGGAATAGTGTTTAAATATTGTTTTAATATATAATGCCTACTAAATTCCACAAACTTTGTTTAGAAATAATAAAAATGCAGAATGAAGCAAACAGTGTTTGCCAGTCACATGGCTCAGTCACCGAGCCACAATTAGATTTAGCCAAGATGTCCTAATTTTCACACAATCTGAAAGCTGAATGTGATTTGTATGCGTGAAGAAACATACTTAATCACAGCCATCTAAATCAGTGATGAGTCATAGTTAAAAGTATAATTGCAGTTTTGATTTAAATATCAAAATATTCATAGTTTTTACTAAGTGAGAGCTATCAGCTGGTAGCTATTTAGATTGGAAGTTTCCTGACTGTGCAAATTAAAGGTATAAAAGTATCCTATATTTTTCCAGCTATGGAAAGCTGGAAAACATTAAGTGCTTGCTCCATTGTGTGTATGATAACATTGAAAATAAATGGATATGTGTATACATAGGCCACTCTTTAGAACTGGTTGTGCTTTTAAAATAGCAAAAGTGAGTCAGACTTTATACACCCATCAAATGAACCATCAGTTTTTATAATACAGGTGGAGGGGGAATCAGAAATATCAAAACTATTGTAATGGGATAAGTGGCTGCAACCTTTTATTCCATGCTGGTAATAACACACCTGTTGAGGATTGCTGCAGAGGTGTGTTCAACATCTTAAATATAACCTTAAAGCCTTGGCCCTAGGGAGAGTTTATGAACTGTAGTAATATACCTGCATATTTTAAATCATGTGACCTATTACTGTTCATATTCTTTTTTTAATGCACCAATTTACAATTGAAAAATTTTTTATTGCTTGTGGATGCCCAGTCTGATATACTTAAATTTCACTTTTCAGGAAAGTAATTGTAGATACCTTTAAAACCAAGAGGGGAATGCAGGAACAATAAATAAGGGCCACAAAAATGAGCTGCTAATATTTCAGATAGTGCCCTAAATACACTTGAGTTTTTAACCTTTAGAGAAACTGAGTTGGGCACTGTATTGTCTGTGACATTCTATACACTTAGATTCTTCAGAAACTAAGTGCTGTCCAGCAGCAGAATTTTCTCAAAGCTGTCCTTTCTCTAAGCTTTCCATAGACTTACTGTTTATCTCTTTCAGTAGGTGATGCGAGGAAACTTATGTATTGGGTGTTGGGACAGATAGACAGAAAGACAGAATAAATAAATGAAAGATGAAAAGTGATTTTAATGGTTGGATCTCTAAATACAGAAAATGTCACCCTAGAAACACTTGAGAAGAAGGAAATAAGTGCAGATTAAGGCAGACTTGGATGTGTTTTTTTTTATGGTTCTGAATTGGACCATCAAGATCCTGAAGTTTTGCATTTGGTCATCTTCTGAAGATAATGAACTAGAGCCAAGACACTGCTGTGCACTTGTGTTACTTTGTAATGGGTGATATAACTCTTCAATCAGTTGACTTGAACAAGTTTCCATGCACTTTCCAGAGGTTTCCATAAGAATTCCATTTTCAGTGAAACAAATCTGTCTTCAGAACCCTGCAAAGCAAGCATCTATAAAGGAGGTGTGAATTTTTTGTTTGCCTTTTTTATAGGATGTGTAAGTAGCTAGCATGAAGTGGTGCTACATCTGCTGTAAGTAGTGTCAGCCTAACTACATGTAAGTTTCTGAAAGTATGACCTTGCCGAAAAAAAAAAGTATCCTTCAAGACTAACAGCTGCTTTGCCAGCCCTTAGCAGGGCAATGAACTGCTTTCCCATGGTATTTCAGAGAACAGACCAATCTAAAGAGGATGCGACTTGTCTTTTTCACAAGACTACTCACAGAACAGGGGCAGGGATGCGAGAATCAAGAATGCTACAACTCGTTATTCATAACACACATCCCTCAAGCCTTGCATGCAAGCATGACGAGCAGACCTGCTCTCCTTGAGTTGCCTGGCTTCCAGGGCTGTTGTGTTTCCGAATGCTTGTTTGTCAAGAGTCTCGTTTAAAGATTTTTTTTTTCCAAGTAGTTTTACAGTAGTAGGTACACTCTATTACTAGGCAGCAATTTTCTGATGATTCACATGGCAAATTATAAAATAATCTTTTAAGGCTTTTAGAACTTGAGAGGCCTCCTGGCCCAACAGATGAATGCAAGAACTGAAAGGGTCACCTTGAGTCAGGGAAGTCCTCAGTAAACTGTTAAAATGCCCAAGTCTCCTAATGTAGATTGAATTGGAGAATAAAACAGAATTTGGGTTTAGTGTTGTTTTGAAATCCTCACTGCTAACCAGCCACTGCTCTGTAGGAAAAACTGTAAATGGAAAAACTGTAAATGTTTCTTCCTTTTTATAAGAGGAGAGGAAAGAACTGAAAGGTCTTAAAAGTCTGAGAAGTAGAGCTGTGATGAAAACTGCCATTAGCGCTTTCACACCTGATTGCAAGTCCCTGAAACCTCCTGACAGGCAGTGTCTGCCTGGTGCTGTGCTATTTCCTTCTGGCCTCTCAGCGAAGCAAGGAGAAGTTAAAGGAAAACCTCTGATTCTGCCCTGGGTTTTCATTGAAGGTTTTCTGATGCTTTATAGCTGGTAGTGGCTGTCTTGTGCCCTTCACCTTTGACCAGGATTTCACTTGCAGCCTTGAACAATTTCTGTAGTCATGCGGTTCTCTGTGTATCTCAGGTGATAACATTCCTGACAAGAAGGGTGTCAGCTTGGAACTGCAAAGTTGTATTGTTCTGCCTGCCTTGCTAAATGCAATTAAGATTATGAATTAATTTTAGCTTCTCTGGCAGTTGATAATGACTCTTTGGACACTGTTAATAGGAAGTAGAATGAAGCAGCAAATGTTGAGTGAGATGAAAAGCTTCATATTTCGTGGATTTCTTGAGTGGTGTTAGGCAGCCATTCTTTGGAATACACTCATTCTCCCAAGTATATTTACTTTTACCAGTCAAGGTAAAATTTTCTGGATAATGTTTTCTTCTCTACAATTCCCATTATGTCATGGCCTTATTCTTCTATGCAGGAAACCATCTATATTTTCCATTCAAAAATCAATATTACATTTACTTCTAAATCAGTGTTTCTATGTAGTTATTCATGGAATTTGTCTCAAGTGTTTTGATGGGACAGGTAGTTCTGTATTTTCAGGAATCAGTTGCTTCTCAGTGGCAGCATTGCCCTCTGGTGGAGGAATGATTTTCAGTTTGGGAAATGGTGTTAGGGAGTGATTGATTTTGTTACTTGGATTGTTTGTCTGCTTGGGATAAATATGACTTCTCTCAAACAATACTGTAGCCTCACACTTGTTGAGAATATGAGTACATAGATGAAGTTTGTCTCCATATTTTGTTTTTTTTCCCCCCATTTGCTGTTGGTACTTTAAACCCCAACCTGATGTCTTGTAAAACTTTGGGTAAAATACAGAAAATGCATGTGAATTTTTAATTCTCCCCACATATTTGTGAAGAGGGAGGCTATGCTGCGGACTCTGTTGCAAGAACTTTGCAAAATTCAAACTTATGTGATCCTCTTTACCGTTAGTGTCCATTTAAAATGTATGTCATTGGTGATCCTCTGCAACAAATAGTCTTACAGTAACTTAGTGGTAACACTTCAAAAATGTCAAAGAAATATCTTCTATATAAGTAAACACAAAAGCAATAAGTAGATAAATTGAGCATGAGGGGAGAACACTTTTTGCAAGATAGAAAATCTCCTTGCTGGCACCATTAACATGACTTCTAAAATACGCTTAATTCACATGAACTACTCCTAGCTGAGCTAGACTCACTACAGCCTGAGCTCAAGTAACACTCATGGGATGTAATTAAGTTGGTCACCAAAAGAGACTTAAAATAACTTTCTGAATCATGAAAGAAGTCTGGGACTGGAAGCTTTAGGAAGGCAATGTAACTCTCTATGCAACTAAATAATTATGCTACAATTGAGGATGATAAGCCTCTAATGACTACTTAAGCTTCCTGTATGTGTATCCAATTTAAATAAGAGCACAGACCTTTGGCTGAGGTAATGGAAGTAGCAGTGAGAGGCCTTCAGAGTCCAACTCCCGTTCATATATGTTCTGTTGATTCCAAGTTTACAACTTGTCATAATACTTGGCACTTTCCTCTCCCTTGGGTATTAATTTTAGTAAAATCCAAGGTTTATTGTTTTCCAGTGGCTGACACTAGGATATAAATGAATTCTCATGAATTCTCATTTTTCATCAACTCACAGGATACTGTAGCATTCTATGCCTAATATTTTGTTCTCAAAATAACAAGAGCATGAATACAAAGCTGTCCAAATAGTCTATTTCAAGACCCTTTTTTGATTCTTCCAGCAGCTGTATTGTTTGCACATATCTCCTGCAGTTTTTTTCCAGACCGTGTTGTTGTTTTCTAATATCGGTGTTAACCTGCCAAGGTAAATGCAACAAGAATCTGTGTTTGGGAAAGTCTATCTGTAATGTTTTATCTTTCCCCAGATGGATGAATTGAAAGCTGGTTCCTCATCACTTACTGTAAAAAGCTAGGAGGATATTGGTATTTATGAAGGAGTTCATCATTTAAAAAAAAAAAAAAAATCAGTTAACTTATTGCAAGACTGTTCAGTGAAAACATGTGATACTGATCCCTGTTTGGGAAGTGTTGTGGAGTTATTTCAAAAGAATTGGAAAAATGTCAGTGTACACAGACTATAAATGACAGCTCCAAAGTTTGTTTGTTTTTGAAGTGCTGGAGAATTAATTATAAAAAACTTAAATGCAAATGAACTAAAAGGTGCAAAAATGAAGCTGCAACTGAGGAGAGTTGTGGACAAAATGTTTTCAAATCGTCTTGATTTCCACTACAAATTGATATAACAAGTATACTTTATAGATGAAATGTGTTGTGTTGCCTAATCTATTCTTAGATAATTATAAGCACTTAAAATAATGGACTTAAACAATATTGTCATTATTCCCCTGCACATTTTGCTCCCATTTGATCTTTCTTTTTGCTCCTAATTATGGGACTTTTTTGTTCGGTTTCTTTAAGTATATCTCAGGTTTAAAAAAAAAAAGTGATTGAATCTAAGGCTCTTTTCATATCTCTATTAGCTATATTTGAAATAAAGAACATGAAAGCATTTATCTCCCTGTTCTCATAGAAAATTAATTGGAGTTGGGAGCATTTGCTTGAAAGTAAATTTGCAGTGAGGTGTTTCTCAAAACTGCTCATTTTCATAAACCATCTGCCAGTTCCTCTTCAAGTTACCAAAGCTTCTAGGACAATCTTTGCCTTTTATGGAAACATGCAGCAAAACAAGGCTGGGAAACTTTCATCTGGTAGGAAAATTGAGACTTCCATATCGATTATTTTTGCTCAACAGCATCAGCAAATCTATGAAATGAACACAGCAAAGTATTTTGATAGTGTATGTGTTTCATTTTAGACCTGCAAGGTTATCTTCATATTTCCAGTGAGATGAAAATTCAGCTGTGAATATGTAGGACTTTGGCTATGCTTTATTTTTTATTTTCCTTACCTGTTACTTTTCAAATGACTTGGTGCTTCAAAGTAACCCAGAAAATAATTTTTCTAGGCTGGGAAGAGAAGTCACCTAGCATTAGACAGCAAATTTTGGAAGAGCCTGCTCGGTACTCGTCAACAAGAGTCACCTATGCATTGAACTCTTAACGTGCCACAATAAGTGCTATAGGATTGTGTATGGGGGGTGGAAAACAAGGTGGATCTGTAAGTACTGGTAACAAATTTAAATGGTTCTTAATGACCTTACTTGCTTTTTTCACTCTTTAAGACTTCATGTAAATGAACAAACCTATTTCAGGTAAAATATCTTTTGATCTACCCACCCTCAGCTTGCATGCCCCTTGAATCACTGCTAATCAGTGCAGTCTTTTATGAGCTGTTTTCAGTCTTGCAAAATGCATCCCATGAGAGCACTTCTATCAATGCCTTATCCTTCCTGGGTTGTTATTCCTTTCCCTATTGATTCATGAGGTTGATTCACCCTGTTTGTTATACAGAAATATTAACATATAATTAACATACAAATCCAAATGTGAGAACATAATAACAGGAAAGCCATCTGAAGGAAACAAAATCATAGCAATGACATGCTCTAGACAAGGGCTACAGCTGAAGATTAATTGGTGAGCACTCTCCCTGACAATAGATCACTTGTGTGTTACGTTCACAGAGGGAATGGAAGAGCTGGAATCTGCAGACTCTTTGCCATCAGTAAAGGAGACTGCCTTTTACAGAGCCATTCCTGTATCTGCTCACATTCAAAATGATTCCTCATGTTGAAGATCACTTGCTGAATGCTGTGTAAAATCTGTGTAGCTTCTCTGTGCTTGGGCTGATTTACACCGTCTTGGGACCTGGCTCTTCTGTGTCAGTTCTAGTGTCAATCAGCAGCTGTGAATTCAAACATGAGCAAACTTTGATTAAGGTCAAGCTACTGGAGCGGCAAAAGAGCTAATGGCATTCTGAGTTTGTGCGTGGCATTTACTGCTCAAATCTTATGAGGTGCATAAGCAAACAGGGCAACATTTTGAAGATCTGTGGTCATACTTTGTGTGTGCTTCTGTGTGAATGCATGGAAGAGGGGAGTAAAAACTTTAAATGTTAGGGCACTAACCACATTTACTCAAAGCAAGGCAGATGGGTTTAAAAAGAAAAAAAGTTTTATGCTAGCATAACCAGTCATCATTTCTAAGCAGGAATATCAGGGCAGATTTGTGAAGAGGGGAAGAAAATACAGTAGACTTGGAAGGTTAAAAAGAAATCTTTGCCATGCGTCTGCAAATGGTTTCATCTTGATTAAAGTTTTTATTACATTGTAAAGAGGATTCATGCCAAGTTACTTGTGCTGATGTGTTAGCGCAAGTGGTGTTAGTGAACAGTTAGGCTAGGTTTTGAGATGTCATTGTGGCAATGGGTCTGTTATAATGGAAAAGGTAAGTAGAATGGCAGATGATGTAGCTCTAATAGCTTAGCTTTATATAAGGTATGGCTGAATCAAATGAACACTATAAGTTGATTTTACCACAGTAAGATTTAAAAAAAAAAAAAAAAAAGCTTGATGGAGAGCTTGGTTGCTGAAGCTATATATTGCATTCCATCTCCTCAAAAATACAAAATAGGAGTACACTTGATGTCCTTTCCTCCCCAAGGCCTTTTTCCAAATCAAAGGATAAATTTAATATGCTGAAAATCAACTTGTAATACCACAATTGTATCCAAACTCGGTTTTACTGTCCTTTGCAAAAAGCAAATATAAAAGAGCAGTACCCATTTTATGACTACATATTATGCTGCTAAATGGTATAGTCATTCAAACAGGGAGGAAAAAAGGTCTGAATTACAAAGGCAGTGTAGGGAAATAGTATCTGTGATCTTGGGCATCAAGTTCAGACAACCATTTGTAATCTTACATGATTAGATTTGATAGTGTAGAGTTCATCATGTGGAAAATTACTCATCAATATGACATCATCCTGCAAAAAATATTTTGCTTATCTCTTTCAGCTGTAAAGATCTGGAAAGCTGGTCTTGATCATTAAACAAGTATCAAAACACTAGCATATAAACTCTACTCTGTTTTTGGGGAATATTCTCTAATGGTTTCAGATTTGCTGTCCTGCTTTTACCAGTAGGTTATGTGAAGGGAACATTGTATGTCCTGAGAAGTGAAATGATGGTGAAGTTGGTGTAGGACTATATCCTGTTCTTTTTCCCTTGCCAGCATCCCATTTTGAATATGTCCACTATCAGCCAATACAAAGTTTAGACATAATGCCAGTCTGGACTGGAGACTGTGTTTATCTTTTGATGGACTGTGTAATTATACTGAAAATAATTAAAATTGGCTTGAAAAAGTGTCTATTCTGTTTGTTCTTTCCAGCCATTCTTTTCACAATCATCCTGTCCAAACTAATAGAAAGTAAATAATGGTTAAAAGGTAATGAGAAGTAATGGACCTTAAACAGATTTCCTCTTGATTGGATACCACCAATTTGCAGCATTTGTTTCCTTCGGGGGCCCGTGAGCTGTACAGCTACCTAGCAACGATGAAATCTGCTATGAGATATTCGCATACAGAGAATGCTGCACTTGCCAGCACTGTACGGTGATCATCAAGCTGGCAATATAGCTGAAATTGCTGTGCTACCAAGACCCTTACATTCCACAAGATGTTAAGCTCTGTACTGAGCATCACAGTTAAGCCTATACACCCTTGCTTTTCAAGAAAATATTTTTGTGCTCTAACTGCAATTTGCTTTTGCGTGCAAAAGTTGTGGTGTGTGGTGATAAGGGGGGGTCAAACCCCGGTTTGCTCTCAGGAGTGGCGAACCTCATGAATTCATTATCAGGACAGGAAGTCTTAATATTCTCCTTAATCTACAGTGCTATATAAAACCTAGATTTGAAAAATTCAGATCTGGACCCTGGCTTATCTGAAATACTGTTTTTTCTTTGTTTTTTTTTTTTGTTTGTGTTTTTTGTCATTTACCTGTACCCTTGGGTATTTTCTGTTGTGCCCTGTATGATGATGATCACAGTGTTTACATAAATCATTTGGTAGAATCTGTGGGAAGGAAGGAGGCTGTTTCATTTATGGAATTTTTAATTTGATTGATACTTTAGATGCTACATTTTCTATGGCAGTAAAATGGCTGAATCTTGTCTTTTAATTTCTAGGCTTTAGCATTGTGGCTCTTTGTAGTCATATAGGGAAACGGCATCAAAAGCACAGTATCCTGCCATTGGGTGAATCTGGTTCTCTCGAAAATGAAACTAATAACTAAAGCTACCTTAAAAATTGTAAACACAAAAAAGCTTATTGTAACTCAGATTATTTTCTGCACAATGAATCCTTATTTATTGTCTCTAATAGAAATATCAAAATTCTTTATAAACAAAGCTTTTGAACATTTTATTTACTATTGAATAAATACTGCTTTATCAAATGTAACAAGGGAGTGGTTTAATGCCCTGATGGGGAACAGGCATTGCACACTAACATAGGGCTGCCTGTTTGGATTTCTGTCAGAACAACTCTATCCCCTTAAAATAGTGCTTTCTGAATTTAGGACTTCAACCATTTTTCAGGGCTGTACTGTCATCACCTTGTTACACTGGATTAAGATGTGTTAGTGTATGGATGCTTTATTTTAGATTATTGTTTTAATGTAGTATGAGGCAATGATACCAAGTTTGAGAATGAGAAAAGCAAAACAGCTGGAGATGGGTCATTATTGTGCAGAATAATTTTGGAAAAAATTATTTGATTTAAGGATATATACTTGGCTGGTTAGAATTTGTACCTTTTACCTATCTGTATGCTTTTACCTTACCAAATGGCTGCAAAGCCCTCTTAAATGTGCAGACATGTTAGGATATCTCCTGGTTTGAGTGTAGGTTGCAGCCAGGAGGAAGGAAATGACCCCATGGTTTAGCTTTTAGTGCTGTAGTTTTATCTAACATATCTTCTGAAGATTACTGCTTTAATAGAATTAGGGGTGGTGGTTCTGGGTTTCCATGCTTTGCCCTATGCGGTGACAGCACAGTACCTGAAACAGCCCCAAGGGAGACCTAGCAAGCACATGTTAAAACCCCTGAAACGCGTGCCCGAGTCGGGGACAGACTCGGGCAGATCATTTTGTACAAAGCTTCTGCAAGGACCATAATGTTTTACCAGTGATGGAGCAAGACCTGCGGCACGGGCAGAGCGGGGCCTGTGCCAGGCAGGGCTCATGTGCTGCTGAGGCACCGGCTGTGGCTTTAAGCCCTTTGCTGGAGCTGGCTAAGGAGCAGGGGCTAATTGCAAGGTGTGACAGTGCAGGCCCTGCCTGGTGTGCGGAGGAGGTTAATTAGCAAACATTGTGATTGAACTTGAGCTAGCTGAGTAGAATTTGTGGACACGGTTCTTTCAAGTTGTGGGAGTAGCTCTGAGGAGTTTGCAGGGGTTGCACTTCAACGAATGCCGACCATAGGCAACATGGAGTTTGAAAACGCCCTTTGTAAAATTTTCACAGTGGTAAAGATGTTGACTTGTAAAATATCCAGCTTCAGCAAGGTAATTGCTGCCATTACTTCATGATGGTTTTTATTTTATTATGGATTCTTAAAGGCACTCAGGCACCCAATGGGGGCAGCCAGGCTGCGAAATTATATTTCACTTCTGAGGACCAACTGTGTTACCAGTTGTCAGGTTGTGCTAATTCAGCTTGTTGCATGTGTTCCTGGTAAGCAAGCATCATCTCTGCTTGGGTTAGAGCTTTTTTGCATGGGCAGGTTTGCAGGTTCCACTATACTTCCTATAAATACTATAAGTATGTCTTTAATCAGTGGCCTTTAGTGGTGAGACTTACTCCCAAATCATTACTAAAAGTTAAATGATGAATATTGTTCTTAACTATCTCTCTATATATGTGTAATTAAGTGCAGGATGTAGTGAAAAGTAAGGGTAAGTTAAACACAGCTAGGTAACTGTTAGTTGGCAAAAAAGGAATGGATGGTAATTGTTAAGGAAATCAAATCCTGATGAGAAATTTAAGTCTTCTGGCTGCTTTTTTTTCTTTTTTCTGCCAGAGACATTAATTGCAGAGATTTGAGTGTCTGTCTTGGTGTATTTGCAGACTGGCCTCATTGACTTGAAACTACCTTATTTCAGCCTTTTGTCAGAAATCATAGCAGTATTTGCTTAACTTCAGAAGCTGTAACATTGTGGCTATGAAATAATTAAACAGCCCTGGAAAAGCTCTCTATTTAGAATATGCTCTTATTGTATAAGGTAGCATGTTTTTCCACCCAAACTGTTATCAAAATAGTTCAGAACTTTAGTTTATAGACACTTGGTATCTCTTTCACTAGAAATCACTTATAGTCTGGTTTGCCCCTGCAGTTTTTATGCTTTTGTGGTTGTTTTCAAATGGGTAGTTTTTTTATAAAGCTACTCCTGTTTGCTTCAGTAGAGTGCCTCTGCTTAGTAGTATGGCATCTAAATTTAAAATTGGGCTTAGGAATAGGAAAGCATCCTATTTTTTTTTTTTTCCTGTAGCTCATCATCTCTAAATCTATTATGTTTATGCTTTTTTTTCTTTAGATGATAGGTCTCAATGCCTTGAGAATAAGGGAAAATACACAAATTAAGGTTGTTTTTAGATGGAAATGTATAATGGAAAGCAGATCATGTTTACAGCTGTGGAATATTAAATTTCCAAAGAATCACTCTTCCTTCGTAGTTTTCCATTCTCAAGATACTTATCTGCTAGATGTTTATGATGGCACTTTTCTAATACAGCTGCAAAACCCTTTCCCTTCTCCCTGGCTTACTTTGCTACTGGTTTATTTGGAATGACTGTTGGGACTCTTTCCATTTCTAATCCTAACTAAAATTTGCCTCTATTGCAAGTCAGGGCCAAAAGTTTTAATTTGTGGTATATCCCTGAAGATGCATTTGCTAATAGCATTTTGTCCCTTTTCAGTCTTGCAAATCAGGACAGTTCTGCCAAATGCAAATCTATGAATGTATCGACCTTTGAGCCTTGGTATCAATTTCAGCAGTGTGGTGATTAAACAGGTCAAGAACCAGCTTGCTGCTCTGTCTACATTTACCTGGGTTACAGCAAAGAGAAGGTAGAGATTTTTTTTTTAAAAAAAAAAAAAAAAGGAAATGAAAAATCTGAATGCATCTACCACAAGTTTTATGAATTTTACTTGCAGAAAGTTGCCAGACCTAGAAACTAGCCAGAGGACCCACTTGATGCAATTGTAGTTGCCCTCAGTGCATTCTGAAGTAACACAATGGTGAATGAAGCTGCAATATCAGTGCAGCTTTGCATGCTAATCCACCGCTGCTATGTTCCGGAGTCTTGGCTTGTGTTCTTGGAAGGGCTGGCAGAGATGGCAACCTTTGCAAAGGTCTCTATTAACCCACTCTGAAATGATGGGTGTGAAGGAGATGCACCGTGAGGGAGCTGGATGCAAAATTTGGTCTTGTATGTTGTGTTGGGTTCAGTGTTTCTCTAACAAACTGCAGTGGGACAGGAAAATTTCTTTTTTCTCTTTTGGGGAGAGGGTTATACTAAGGTGGGGCTTGTGACATGGAGGGTTTCTATAGCTGCCTACTTAGGTAACTGTAACAAAACATTTTCTGTTTTAAGATCTAGGATTAAATCAGCCTAGCATTGTCCAGGAGTTAAATGGTGTGATTCATAAGACTTTTAGCTGGAGCTTCTTTGTTGTGGTGAACAATAGAATTTTGCCTTAATCATGACCAAAGAGGGGGAAAAAATATCTGAGAAGTGGTGGGGGGTGTCCCACCCATAGTGTGTGTGTGTGTGTGTGTGTATGTATATATACATACACACACACACACACCCATAAATATATATATATGGAAAAACTCCTCTTGACTTGAGACCAGGCATAATGGAAGATTGAAGCCTGAAATGGTTCCTTTTTTTTTTTTACTCCCCCTTTATTTTTTTGCTTCAGATTTTATAAGGTAAGATATAGATATGTCAGCAGGGTTGTTTTGGCTTAAGCCTGGTGCTACTGAGTTGTGAGTTTAGCCCAGAGCTTTGCTGTAAAAGCACAGGTATTAAAATTGTATTAAGTATCCAAGAAAACACCTTCCTTCAAGTTAATCCTTCTCACTGGGGGAGGGAGAAGGGGGATATGCTTAATTCTGTGGCATTCAGCTATGGGAACTTAGTTTCTTAGGAAATTAAGATGATGTGACAGACTCACAGTATGCAACAAGGAAGAGGTGATGACATCTGTGCTCTGGAGAGAAGCAGTTGACCGTACACGCTTTATTTTAATTTATGCCTGGTTATGAGGTGTGCTTGGCCTTGTACCGCCCCCCCGTTGGGGGGAGGGCGGCTGGTGTGTTAACGGTGACGAGCGCGCCTGCCCGCCACACTTTGCATGCAGTTGCCATAGCAACTCTACTGTAGAGTGACCCAAATTAATTTTCCACCAGCCAGTTAGTGCCCTGTCAGTTTTTCCTTGCGCTAGGGATAAGCGGGCTAAAATGTATTTGTATTTCTGAAGAAGTTTGCCTTAAGATTTGTCCCTGTATGGTGAAGATACTGCAGTGAAGCAAAATCTACCTTCTTAATTGTGTAGTCAAATGCATGATACTTGGATTTCCCCCTTATCAAAGGGAAACACTTAAATGAGTAACTGGTAATTGAACAGAAATGAACTCCGTGCAGAACATCCATAGTAATTGAGGTAGGCAATTTAGCAGAGTATGAACGAAAGCCCCAAGTTGTTTCCTTTTCATGCGTTGCTCTTCTGCTGTACCCCTGTTTGGCAGGCAGCAATGGGAAACAGGAGTTCATGCATTCCCCCTGCCTGGCTACTGGATACCTCCTTTTGCCCTGGTCTGGCTCTTACTGAGCTTTCACTTCTGCTTCTTTCTTATTCCAAACTCATTTGTAGCTTGACCCCTATGCGGCCTTTCCCTGTGGTAAAAAGAATCATCTTTATATGCAGAATGAGTGTATCAGTATTCAAATATTCATACTTTGCTCAATGCAGTGGCATATCTACTTCATATTTTCTTAGCTAGTAGTGGGTAAAGTCATTTATTTGTGAAGCTTTCGTGCACAAGAAGGGATTTTAGGAACACATCTTCAAAGTGTAATTTTGGTATTAATTCTGTAATAACTTTCTAAATTCAGTAGCACTGAGTTCATATGGTATCAATTTTTCTCCTAGTTGCTGTTGATATATACAAATTAACATATAAGTATATCTAAAGCCAATATTATTTGGTTGCTCATTAAAATAGAGCTTTAACAAATTATTTAAGAATTAACCTATATAAAATCAGAATCAAAATGTCAAAATTTCTCTCCTGGTGTAAGACACAATACTAAGAAGGGATTTTTTTCATAGTCTTTCCTGTTAAACCCTGCTGCAGATCTAACCAGGGTTCAAATATAAGTTTGTGGTTTTTTATAGAAACTCTGCCAGTGATAAAACATTGTTTAAATTCTGCTGTGTTCAGAAATGAAGACAAAACACCTAATTATGAAAAACTTCTATCATCACTCAAAATGTTAAATGTCTGTATTAAACTATAAATACCTGATAACTTTCTCCGTTCAAGTTTTTGAGCCTCTAAACAGAGGTGTAGAAAGCCTGGAATTCTATGTATCTTTTTTGAGGTGTTTGTCAGAGTCAGTTAAACTTGATGTTATATCTTTAAAACTGATAGAATTGCCTTATTGCTTTTTACTGCTCTGGTGTTTGCATGCTTATATGAACTTGAGATTTGGGGGAGCTTTAGTACTGAACTACTGGCCAGGAAAGTCTTAAGTATTGCTCACTTCTATTTGTGTCAGATCCTCTGAAATACGAGGGAGCAGTGGAGCATTTGTCTGCTGAAGCTCGTCTTCCCGTAATATTTTGATCTACTCTTTTTTCTGTAGAAAGACCAGACTTGAAAGGGTACAGTAGAACAGTCTGTCCGATGTCTCCTAGGGTAGCGGGAACAGGGATTTAACATGTATCTAACTTGAGGAAAAACACCACGGCGTGGTCTGAAGTGGCGGAGTCTGCGCTCGTCGTGGTGCTCTTCAAAGTTCTCCTTCAAAGGTGCCTGCTGATATGCTGCTCATGACCAACTAGGCTATTGACTTTGAAGTAGTAATTTTGGTAGAAGACAGGTTACCTGAGGAAAAAACTATTCTCAAAGATGATGCTTTTGAAGAAAAAGCCTAACTCCCAGAGGTAAATTCTATTTTGGAGTCATTTTAAGTTTTTGGGGATTTTAAGGGCTGGACAGCAACCAACTTGCGAATTCATTGCTCAGATAAAGTGGAAGTGTTTGTGAAATATTAGTCCTTAGGTCAACTTGTGACCAAACTCTGTCCAGTACTGACCCAGACAGACTGGGTAACAGAAGGCAGAGACTGATAGAAGTGGCAAGACTTGCAGTGGCATCAATCTTCCTCCTGCTGTGAAGCCAGCCCCTCTCCAAAGTGCAGAGGCTGTGGGACCACCCTAATAAATCACTCTTCTGTGTGTGCTTTGTATATGATGTGTAAAGGAACGTACCTGGATTACATGATGTGGTTGTGGCTTATTCAGTTTGGAGACCCGGGCAGTCTCTTGTGCTCTTTCACCTCTCTCCCATAATGATAACGTTACAAAGCTGAAATGCAGTTAACTTCTAATATCAAGCTTAGAGGAGTAATGTAGGGAACTGTGGAGATGAATAAATGAGTTGAAAAGGAGCTTAGCAAATTGTGGGGAAGACGCCCAATACCTGGAAGATCTGTTCAAGAGTAATAGTCAATGTGTGACTACACTGTAATATACTGGTCAGACATGAGCTTATTGCCTTTCCCTCTGTCTGCATGCACGTGGTGCCTTTTGAAGGGTGTCTGGGTGTGCCTCATGGTCCCTCAGCCTGTGGCCATCAACATTCTGCTGTTTGCCCATGCTAAGGAGAATTTCTGCAGTGACTGAATCAGCACTTTGATTGTCAGAACTTTTGTCATGCTGGGCTTTTTACCCTTTGGAAGGGGAGGATTCTTGCAGCCGTGGGAAGCTGCATACTGTAAATCTGTTTGGAGAAGGTTGTAAGACAGTGTTTCTAAATGGTGTTCTTTTCTGATGTACTCGCCCTGTAAAAGGGCTGTTTCTGAGCGACTGTAATACTGATCTCAGCCATTAGCTGAGGTTACGGAAGGATGCGTGCAGAATGGGGAGCCTTTCTGCTTTATGTGCATAGCAGTGCACTCTTTATCTGAATGGAGACTTGTCAGTTGTGTCATGACTGCTCAAAAACACTGTATTATTCAGTCAACACAACTGCAGCCTCAGATCTGTGCCTTCATTTAGGTGAAATTGGAAAGTGGTGGTTCATAGCAGCCTCTGATAGAGGGATAGAAGATTTGATTAAAACTAAAAAGAAACCAAAACTTACTGCAGACATTAATTGTTAAGTCATAAAGAGCTAGAATATAAATAGATATGTCAAATGGAAGCCTAAATGGAAATGCCTAAGGAAGTCAAAATTCCTAGTTCTATTCCAAAGACTTGGAATAGCTGTGCTCTTCTGCTTCCTGCTCTTTGAAGTTCCAAATGCATTTCTGAGAGTGATGGCTTTAAACCACTGTGTGTTGGCTGACTTCAGAAAATGCAGCAAAACTGGTGTCTCCAGAGTTCTTTTTTAGTGAATTTGGAAAAGTTGCTCAAATGCATGAGTTGAGAATTAATGCATATGCAATATAAAACAAGTGGTCTGATCGTGTTAAAACACTTTGAAGAGGAGGTAGTTACATGAGAAGACATCCTGAAGCTTAAATGTGTAGTACTGACTGATTTAATGTGGAAGGTATGAAAATTATGAAATAATTCAATGGCTGTTATTTAATGAAGACCGTATTTTTTTATCCCTCTGTCCTGGCTACTTTATTAGCCTCAAAAGCCTCTATTAAACTCGTTAGTGGTAAATTTTTAGTGCAGGGCAGGCAGGCTAGGCATAACCAATGCACTGTAGCAGTGTGAATGTTTGCCTGCCTTTTAAAGTGTTTAAATAATGAAAATTACTTAGGTTTTTTACTTACGTGTGGTCAGACATTTAGGTTAGGGTTTGCATTTTGAGAATGGAAACAGTTATTGTGTTAGTGGCTCTCAAATCTGTCCCCTCCAGTTTGCTTTTTCTCAGATAATTCATGAAACAGTATTGTTATCAATTCATGGGACAGCGAGGTTACATAGGAAACAACGGAAGGCAGTTAAGCGGTTGCATAAATAGCCACTGAAGGCTACCTAAGTGAACCTGGTCTGCTTTATTTCCTAAAAGATTAGGGATGAATGACTCGCAGGAGAAAGAAAAAAATATATATATAACCTAAATACTCCTGTTTTTAAATTATACCTTGTGTTCTGCACTATTACTTCTAGATCTCTTTGAGAATCAGTGCTTCTTCTGGATCTCCTTGAATAAGTATTTGTTCTAATATGGGAACCAAGGAAAGGTGTTATAAGGTGTCATTCAGTAGTCACACCCAACAGTTATTAGCAGGAAGATATGTTTTTCAGGGAATAAAGCAAACACTTTCTGCCTCATAAGGCATGAATGTGAGGTAGGAGAGAATGAGCATTATGTTGAAGTGGAGAAGACAGGGCGGAGTAGTGCAAAACAAACATCCCAGTTTTTGAAGGGATCTCTCCCTTTTTCCCTCCTCTAAGAAATCTGGCTATTGGCTTGCAACATACAAATGGAGTGAAAAACTGGGGAAGGTGCTAGGTGAAGTGATGGAGAAGCTGACAGCGCAGAAATGTTCAATTGGGTAGTTCTAGTATCAGTCAACTTTTGTGCTGCTTCAACTTTTCCTACAGTTGATGTTCACTAACTGCTTATCTTCCTCTTGCAACCAGCTAATGTGGAGAAGTGTGAATTTCTCTTCTGCTTAAATATCAGCTATAGTTAAATATAGATTCAGTAATGATGTGTAACTGCTATAGGTGCCTTGCACATGGAGACCTGCACCTAACTTTCTCAATTAGTGAATAAATCATCAAATCTATGGAATAGTGGCTAGAAAGAGTGCACTACAGCTGGAGTTGCCGAAAATAAGGGCACCTTTTCAAGTGGGGGAGAAAAAAAGGATTATACTATTTTAAATGGTTAAAAGTAGCCATTAGATTTAGTGTAAGGGGATATGCCAGAAGTTTATTCTTGAAGTCTGCTTGGATTTTTTTCAAGAGTATTCCACAGAGAGGCAGGGAAAAAAAAAACTATTAAAATGCTACTGTTCTGCGGTAGCTCCCTTGGGTGTTGTAAAAATCCTTAAAAGTGGTGTCGTAAAACAAAATAAGACTCTTTGAGGAGGTTTGTTTTGTTCTAATAGAGAATGCCCAATGTTGTTCAACATCAGAGTTGATGTATAAATTGAGGAACCCTTGGCATGCCTGGTGAAATTTTAAGATAGCAGGAATATTTGCAGGTAGTTCATTGGGGTGGGTGGAAGAGGCAAAGCAAGGTCCATTTTCATTAGGAGACTCTAGTTTCTTTGAAAACAGTGAAGTCAATCTGTTGATTTTAAGTGGGTGCAAAGCTAGTCAATGTTGTGAGATTTTTTTTTTTTTTTGGAATACCACTCCAAATATTTAAGCCTGAGATGTTATGCAAACCCTCTTCCTGTGACAGTGCTGCATTACTCCAGGGTTATAGCTCATCTTGTACATGAGCTTTACCAACAAAGGTGAAGATCTCCTCAGATAAAGAATAATTTAATGCTACTGGATTGTTTAGTGCAATATTTAGTCCCAGAAAAGTACTTAGCAATCCAGGAAGTTTAAATTTAACCTCTACAGCTCTCAGGGAACAGTTATTTGGGAAGTTTTCTGTTAGTATATTACTGAATTGCTTGTTAGAAATGCCAGTCTGGTTTTGCTCAGAATGTGACATGTTTCTTTGATCTTAGGATTAATTTTTTGGTATGGTTCTTTAGATCTTTGATCACCCCTCAAGATCTTCATGGAGTTCCCTTTGTGCTGCTTAGAGCATATGTTGCTAGAAGGCCTGAGCAAGCAAACTGCTGATGCTAGCAAAGGAATGATGCAGCACAGTGTAAAAGGAGGTGGCGAGAAGAGCTTGAAATGCTCTTTTTTTGCTGCTGTGGAGCACTACTATCACTGCTGCTAAACAAGTACTGCAATATTTTTATCCTGCTTTCTTTTTGTTCATAGTGATTATTTGAATTTATTATATAGGAGTGTTCACATGGGCTTTTGCTAATTTATGGCGGAAAATTGAAAATACCCAGGAACAGGAAAGTTTTCTACTTAGTGTTTTGGAGAGGGGCACAAGTGAGGAAATACAATTTAGGTTTTATGGTTTCTACTGCTTATGTGCTTATAAATATGGACTTTGAGAAGTTGCAAACTAGATGTTTTCAAACTGTTTAGATTGTCACTAAAAATCGTGAGGGCAGATTTGATGAGTGCTTGAAGGTCTCCTAGGGCAGGTTGTCAGCATTTCCTGAATTCTGGGTTGAAAGCCACTGTGTGACATGCAGGGTTTTTCTGGTGATGCTGATAACCTTCAAAATAATCTATGAAGAAACAAAGGCTTAATCCTCCATTTAAAGTGGGCTGAAATTAATGCTTAAATTTGAAATCAAGCCTTTGATATATCACCTTCAAAAGACCTTATGTTTAAGTAAAAAACAAAACAGTAAAATTACTCAGTGTTTGTGTGTTGAGAGGTTTTAAAAAAAAAAAAAATT
>VZSV01000218.1:199234-258479 GCA_013398735.1 Nothocercus julius | reverse complement strand
AAGAAGGCTTTGGAATACTCTTTTGGCAAAGATATCTGACATGAAGTTTTTTCCTTCTCTTAGAAGGTTTCTTGAATGAATGTGCTGGTAATTTGTTTAAAATTAATTGAATGCAAATCCCTTCAAGTGGTATGACACATGGTCAACTTTCTGGAACTAATGTTTTCAGCTGGTTGTTATTGTGAAGAGTATCACTGAAACAGCTTTTGAGGAGATACCCAGTTCAAAAATGTCTTCAGTAAATATACATGTGTAAGATGTCTCTTGGCTTTGTATATGCTTATTCTTGATTTCTATTTTCTAGTCCCTCATTCATTTTTATACTTTTGATAGAGGATCAGCCAGATAATATATACAGAGAACAGAATAAATTGAGACAACTGAATCTGTTTTCCCCACTCTGTTTCCTTCTTGTTCTTTCTATTTACCCTTTTTCTGTGTACATTTTTCTAATGCATCTCTGGATGAACAGAGAGCTGGAAGAGGCTGGTCAGTAGGAGAGATCCTGACCACTCCTTCCACTGTGCATGTAAATGAGTGAGGAATGGTGGTCCTAGTAGGAGCAGATGAGACTGACTTGACTTTTCTACTTTGTCTTGTTGGGTTGTTTGAGTTCTCTTCTTGATGTGTGTATGGGGAGAAAGCAGTATCCATATGCAATAAAATCTGTAAATTTAGCCTCCTGCTGATGGAACAGGAGGGACATAAGAGCAAGTGGCTAAGGCTCAGTTTCTTCTGAGCTGCTGCTTAAGCTTTGGTTGGCTTAAGAGATGGGACTCCAGGAGCAATGATATAGGTGGTGGAGAGCTGAACTGTGAGGGAGAGAGGTGGTGGTGTTCGGAATAATGTGGTGTTTATGGGATAGAAGGCTGTCTGAAGCCACAAGATGTCAGTGACCTGTTGGGTAATTTTCTGTCGTTGTAACCTGCTTTTTGGTTCCCTTTCTGTTCAGCACTGCATCATATATAAATAAATACAATTTTGAAGTCAAAATGGCAGCTTTTGTTACCCACCTTACACATCTAGCACCTTGTGTTTTCTTCCTTATTTGAGGCTCGTGCTGTCTGTGCCCATCCTTGTGCCTCACATGCATTTTAAGTGATACTGATTCTCAGTTATTTGTCCAAACTTTGAACCATTAAACTCAGATTTGTCTCATAATCCATTAGTGCAGCAAATTAATAATCTTTGAGCAGCTTCAGAGTCAGCTGCTTTAGATGGAGGTGGGGATGTCACTATGAATAAGAAAGGAGCAAGAGCAGGATGAAGGTAGGTGAACCCTTATGTGCTTGGGTACAGCACATGAGCTGTGCTGAACTGAAATTCTACAGCTTTTCTCAAGCTGTTTTAAATGTTGGTGTAATATATTGCAGAGTTAATGCTCCTGCGTTTTCCATTTTAACACCCTTATCAATGTTTACAGCAGTCAGACCAGTGTGCTCCTTGTTTACATATGTAATGTGCTTCTGTTGGGGGAAACAAATTATACTGTTCTTAAAGATAGGCAATTGCTTCTTGTGTCTAATTGATTTTTAGAAATTACAATGCAGATTTGGTTTGAGAAAAGTGTGTGTGTGATCTGCAGTTGGTTTCCTGAGATGCACGTTTTTATGAAGTGGAGCCATGCAGTATATACATTATATCATCACTCTGTAGGTACTTGGAAATATTTGCAGGTATTGAGACTCTAAGCTCTGCAGAATATTCTGCTGTGTTTTCTGTTGTTAATTATTTCTGTGTGAAATTTTGTTCCATGCCCATTCTGGAGAGTTGATGAGTAAGTAATAGGTAGAGGATACTTCAGGACCAACTCAATTATTCAATTTTTCTTTAATAAATTAAAATAGTTTCTGATGATAATTAGATATTGAAAGTATGTGAGCAGCTATGTCTGAAAAGTTTCAATGTCTCTGTCTCTTTTTTTTATTGGAGAGAAAAAAGGCAGCTGAAATGAAGCTGTAAAATATTCTATCACCAAACCTGTTCTTTTTGTTTTTTTTCTTCAGTACATATTAGTATGCAAGGAACATATATAATTATAACTTAGGGGGACAGGAGAACAACTTGACTTTTTTTAACTTACTGTTTAGAAATTGGAGAAATAATACAAATACAGAATCTTACTTTCTATTATGATAACTGGAGAATTTTCAAAAATACAGCAACTCATGGTAATGATAAAACTGCAATGGCTGCTAAAGTGTCTAGATCTGAGAATTTGCCACTATTTACAGTAATACCTTAACACACTTTGTGTTAAGTAAGCTGTAAGGCCAAGAAGTAGAGGTTAAGACTCTTCCAATAAATTGGAGATTCACGATATTGCTTTCAGGGTCTTCACTTCTCTAATTATTAGTATCAGTGTCCTCAGAGAATCGTGTTGTGTGTCACATAAAATTCAAGGTTCGCGTTGATTGTTTTTAACTGTAAAAGCTGAAAATAATCTTATGTTTACAAGTGGTACTTAGAGCAATAGAAAGAAAATACATTTAGGAAGATAAATATTTTTGTCCCTTATGTCTGTTGATCTCTTATATTAAAAGTAAAGAAAATATTGTAGAAGGAATGCAAGTCTGCTTCTGTTATCCTTAAGAAAAATAGTTGAGAAAACATGCCTCATCAGAGGAACGGGGTGTTGAGTATCCAATTCCTGTGGAGCTTCCTACCACTGTGTTGATATTAAGTTCACAAGGCATTTGTGGTATCTGCTTTCCTTTCCCATGATTTCTAGTTTGGTCCTATAGATTGTCTATTGTGGGCATGGTATTAGCTGGCCTCCTGGAGTACTGATCTTGCAGAACAGTTTTTACCGCCCATGTTAAGTAGGAATGAGGGTGAAATTAATTTTGAAAGTACACGGATTTAAACTGAGACAATAACATCAACAGACTAAGGTTTGTATGTGGGAGCTTAATTGGGTCCTCTGCTTCACTGAACAGATGACAAAAAAAAAAACCTTAATGAAAGAATTTCATAATGGGATATTAGAAAACCTGCAAAGAAGGTCAGATAAGGGGAAAAGGACAATAATTATCTCCGGATTGACACATTTTCTACAGTTCTGGACTAAGTTTTGAGTGTCACTGTCTTGCCCAATGTGCTCACCTTATCTTCCTAGATTACAAGGTGTTAGCAGAAACTTACTTCATCTCCAAAGCAGTTAGCAGGCTCTTTTGTTCCTGCATAGATTGGTATAAATGAAGAAAAAAAAAAAAAAAAAAATTGGGTACTGGAACACTTCAGCTAAAAGAAAAAAAAAAATTGCATCTCAGTCCCCCTGAATTAGAAAACTTTATATTAAAATTTTGCCAGCAACTTTATTCAGTAATATTTTTGCTAGGAATTATCTTGATTAAGACCTTACCTGTTACAATCATCCATTTCTTTTAAATTTAAGGATACCTGCATTAGACAATACTTTTTTGACAGTATATGTAAAGTTAAAGCTTATGTGGCTTAAAATAACAATGTGTTCTGACTGTTTGAAAGAAGTCTATTAACGTAAGTACTTAACTCTGCATCTTTGGATAACTATGGAAAAGAAATTAAGATCATCCTAAGCAGTGCATTTTAATCCATGTCTTTATTATAAATTGTTACTGAATTTTGCCTATTAATCTGCAGATGGTTCGTGGCCTTTTCAAGAAATCCTAACTGTGGTGTTTATGGGGTTGGGAGGTGGCATGATGGGTTTTCCAAAATGGGTATTTATTTCAATGAACAAGATAAATGGAGACAGATGCAGAATGAACTGAATCCTTGCTCTGCAGCTGCCTCTGAACAACCACTTCAGGAAGACACTGAAATTGAGTGAAGTGCTTTCCCAAGGTGAAGGCTTTGTCAGGGTTAGAGTTAAGTTGTTTGAAAGAATGGTCAAGTTATCTTAAACACAGTCAGGTTGGATGACTAAATATACAGTGCAACTTTGCTTTCCCAAGCTGCATTAGTAATTTTGAGAACTTTTTTCTTAAGGCTATAGTTCTGAAAGAGATCCTCACGATGTCTGTGAGGAACATTATAGGGCAAGGTATGTGAGGGACCCACTGAAGACCTAACTCTTAGCTGAAGTGTCTGCTAGCTCAGCTCTAAGGTGAGGAATCACTGCAGATTTGTATTGGCTGAGGGTGTTACGGCAACTCTTGTTGCTTCCCTGGCTTTGAAAATACAGAAAGAGTATTTCTTTTTACTTTTCAAAGATAAGCCAACTTTGAAACTGTCTGTGCCACAGTTCCCTGTTTATAGTAGGAAGGAATATGGTTTTCCCTGTTTAGGAGAAGGATTCGGAGGTGAGTCTAAGCTTTATCACTGTTGTGCTGCAAGTTTCTGCAGAGGTCCCTCAAGTGCCCTGCTGCCTTGGTTGACTCTCTTGCAGCCCTACAGTAAGAGGAAACAAAGGGAACATGACAAAATTTGGCACTGCTCCTAGCAGCTGTAATTGCAGACTTAATTTGTAATGAGATATGCAGAGGTAATAAGATGAACTACTGGATTATGTGACTTCCTGCTGAATCTTTCTCCTGTTTGCAGTGCTGTTTCTTATGGAAACCCTTCTAGGTGAGGATTTCAGTGAAGTGGTTTTGGCAGTGCAAACCTGCAGGAGTTCAGCAGTGCTGTGCAAATACAACCCAAAGTGGTAGCTATAAAATCCCTTTCCTTGTCATGCAGAGCAGAGGACCCACAGATTGATTTTTTTTGTTTTGATTTTTAATGGAAAGCATTAAATCCAGTTTAGAGGCAAGCAGGTGTGTATGTTCAACTCTTGGTAATATTTATGTATTTTCAAAGCCTGTTTACTCAATAGTAGGTGAGGGGTCATCTCATCCAAATGGCATCTAGACTCTATCTTAGATTCCTGTAAAATGTTGTTTCTGTGAAGTGTTACTTGCTCTTGGATAACCCCAGTAAATACTTGCTCCTAACTTCGAATGTGAAAAGGAATGCCAATATGAATTTCCCTTTTGAACTTTTTGAAATATATCTATAGCAATAAGTAAAGGTGTTTGTCTTAAGATGTGTTGTTTGCTCCTTTTTTAGTGGGGAAAAGTAGACTGTAGAAGCAAAGGAATTATGTCAATTTTTTTGATGGAAACCTGCTGTTCTGTAGTTATATTCTGAAGTAAATGATTTTTTCTGGTCATAAAAATACTGGTTTATTGTTTCATGGTTTCAGATTGTACTTGATTCTCTGTAGTTATGGATGACATCTCACTATTAATAGCATGAATGTACTACAAAGAGATATAAAATCACCATATAGAACAAATTGCCTCCTTACTGTAAAGTACGTGATGTTCCCCCCCACCCCTGCCCCAGCTCTTATTAGCACTGCTTACAGCTTATTCTTTTAATTTATCTTCGGAGCTGAAGAGGTGCGTCAATGCTGTTAGATGATCTGTGCTGATCCCCAGTCATGTATAGGAACAGATCTGGCCTGGGCCATGTGCTCTAGGTGACCCTGCTTGTGCAAGGGCTGCTGGACTAGATCTCCAGAGGCCCCTTCCAACCTCATTTTGTGAGGTGCTCTTAGAGTATGTACATGAATGAACTCTGAAAGACAGCAAATTTCTTAATATTTGTGATAATCCCCAGAAGGCTATAAGAATATGAATATAAAGCAGTTTATTTGGCTATACTAATGTTTTTATTTATTCCAGTGTTGAACTAGGCAAAACAGGGTTGGTTATTCAGGTTCAGTTCTGAAGCTATGGAGCTTTCTTGCTTTGAAAGATTTTTTAAGTTGGGTTTCAGTTGCATATCAAGTTCTCCTTAATTTATATGCTACTTGAAACAGTACATAGTCCTCTGTTTTGAAGAAAATAACATGAACATTTTTTTCCTGTGTTGAAGTAGTCTAACTAGTTGCTACAGCTGTGTGTAAACAGACATCTTCATGTCTATGTGAAAATCAGTATTTTGAACGATTTGGTTAGACTCTTCCTCAAGATGTAAAATAGCTTTTCTTCTGCTATCCTAATAAGACCTATACCACACTTAATGGAAAACAAGCAGCATTAGCATGTAATTTAGTAAGCAATTTTATTTGTCTTTGCTTTTATGGACTTGAAATAAAACTCTACTGCTGTTATGTTTAGATCTAATTTGGAATAATATGCAAAGAGGAAATGCACAAGTGGGCAGAAGCTTTTTGTTTATTTTCCTCCTCCTAGTGAATCTTCTCTGTTGTAAGAAGGTTTCCGGGAAGAGCTGTGTTTCTGAAGAGCCCTGATGCTCGCAGGGATGAGCACGCATCCCGCCTTTCTGTTGGAGGCGGATGGTGTGCACACGTAGAGAGCAGGAAATGGACCTGGCGCTGCTGAGGAATCTGGGAACTCTTGTAGCCTTTTTCATCTCCTGCTGCTACCACAGGAGTGAAAATTACCTGTCACCAGGTATTAAGTGATGTTGCCAGGCAGACTTGGCAGGCTGTAGGACTCTTCACTGTTAAAATGAAGCTTTCTGCCCCTTTTGATCAAAAACCAAGGACCTCTCCAGGTCACTTGATCCAAACCCTTTCTCCTAGCATGGTCAAGGTTAACCTACTGATCAGTCCCACGGGCCCTGTGGATAAACTCCAGTGCACTGTAGAAGTAACTGTCTCCTCCCTTTGTTCCTTCTTTCATTCTTGAGTCTAAATGGAAAGAGTGCATCTGTTTTTTCCTTTTATGTTGCACTTCCAAATTTAATTAAGTAAATTTGAGGTATAATATAGTGTTTGACACTGTTCTTGAAAAACATTTTCATAATGTTTGCTTTGAAACTGGGTAATTTTGCAATTATACACTGGATGCATAATTTCTTTCAGCCTGAACCAGGCAGTCACTGTACAGCTGTGACTAAGTGTTCTGGAAATAGTCTTTGCCTCACTCTGCAGCCCAGGTTATTAGATATTATCACAAAGTTGCCTTTTCTGTCCTTAAGTAGTTCTAAATGTTACATGTTTTACAGCTCTCTGGGTTTTTCTTTTTCCTCTATAAAAGCAGAACAAACTAGATTGTTCTGAGGAGGCCCTGCTGAAATGAGCAAGCACATCATCCCTCCCTTTGTTTGGCTTATTAGTTTTAAATTGGTGTGGATTCAGTTTATTAAGAAATGTTTATTTTCAACATAAGGCTTGTTTTCTTGTAATTTTTTTCCTTAGCTTAAATCTGACTTATTTACTAGAAGCAGTTCAAGGTGAGCCAACTTTTTTCTGAAGTTAAATAATTTATTGGGTCCTTATTAAATAATGATAGAAAAAACAAGCACTTGAGAAATATTTTGCTGCGTTGAACAAGTAAATATTACTAATTTGTAAATATAAATGATTGCCATTGAAAATCCCTGAATTTGCCCATGGGAATCAGTACAGTAGCTTTCAGCTTGCTTGTAAGGGAGACAAGAACTTGCCTGCAGTTGCTCTTTGCAAAATGGACAAAAATCAAATGTGTTTCTTAACTTTTAAAGCATACCTATTTCAAGCACTAGAAAGTAAATTAGTTTGTTCACTGACTTTACTGGAATGTAAAGGTTTTATTATTAGAAAGCAGTCAAGACTGTCTCTATCAATGAAGCAGTACTTACAGTTCAGCACTATGAGTTAGATGGCCAGTGCAGTGTACACTGTTTCTACCAGAATTAATCTATGCTTTCAAGAGAGATTTTGTAAGATGAATATTTGAATACTTGAATAACCAACTGACAAACATTTGACAAACAAAAGTTTGTGTTTGCACTTTTCTAAAAGTGCCATTCAAAGATATATTCATGCAATTTTTAGTTGCTGTATCTGTTTCTCCTGTAGAGCATCAGTAAAACCTCACTTGCAAAACTTGACTTGATTTATGCTAACTAAAGCTCTGGCCACAGAAAACTGATTGCAGTTTAGCTTTTTACACTAAGACAGTCTAAGAATGGTATGGAAGTTTCCCACAGTGCCTGTCTGTTCCTTCTGGCCATAGCCAGGGTGCTCTTAATCCTTCATGTTGATAAATGTTAAGTCACCCAGTTGCTGTGTGTTTAAGCCTAAATGTTGTAGTTTAGCTATATAAAATGAGGTTCGCATGTATCTGTCTGATGCTGCTCATAACTTAATGAGCAGCAAAATAAAAGTGGAAGGAGACTTGCTGTGGATAGCTGAGCCCCAGCCTTGGAGAAGCCAAGTTTAGCCTACAGTTTGTGCCTGTTTTTAACTAATTGTCTCTGAAAAATAGAGCAGAGAAAATAGGGTAAATAATTCTCTACCTCAGAAGGATTAAAAAACTTCTATTTGACTCAATTTAAAACAGTTTGCACCTTTGTGCTTTGGTAGCGCTGTTGTTTGGCATCTGGTTCTGATTGTTTGTTCTGCTGCCTTGTTCTGGGAGAAAGCTGGGGCTGAAGAAAGGGATGTTATCTTACCTTGGCTCATTTGGCTGTTGAAAAGCATCACTTGTCAACTTTTCAGCAGCAGTTTTGTGAGTGAACAATAGTTGTTAATTGTTCTGCTCTCCATGTTCCAAGACTGACACAGATTTGTTGTGCCTTTGGGCAAGTCTTCAGCCCTGTCTTTGCTCCCACTCCTGTATTTGTGCAGTAGAAATAGTACTGCCCTACCTCAGGATCTGTTCACTTGGCTGGCCTTTTGAAGTGACAGACAGTAACTCTTGTAGGCACTAATATGTACTGCATGGACACATACAAATTATGCTGCAGAGGAGTAGTTCAAAATCCCATGCTTGTTATGTAATGTCATTAGGAATTTCCAGGTTTTCTCACACTGTGGTATGTCTGCAACAAGGTAGGCTTGAAAAAGAGGCAAATCAGGACAGAGCTTATTCTCTGTTTCATTCCACTCTAAGTTGCTGCTAGCTTGTTGTGTTAATTAAGCCATTCGGGAAGGACTAATGAAAAGGGAAGACATTTCTGATACTGTGGAGTATGGTAGGTGAAATTTGACTGCAAGTTTTAAAATTAAGGGGTGGGGGAAGGTCAGTAATGAGTAGTAGACCTTCTCAGAAGTGATGGGGAAGTTGGATTTCCAAATACATAATTACAACTGAGAGTATGGGGATTATTAAACTTTGTTATGAAGGTCAGGAGCATTGATGGCTGTGAGGAGAGGTCAAGCTTCTCCAAGAGAAAGATAGGCAGTGAGAAGGTTTGATCTGGAGTCCTTAGGAATCACTGCCTTGAAAAAACTGTGCCCCAAAGATTTGAAAGAGGTAGGGAAAAGACCAGTAGCATTTGTCCTATTCTGTACATATTAAAAAGCAAGAGGAGTGTTTATTTTTGAATTAATTGCATGTGAATCAAAGTCAAGGAAGTAGAGCTGAGGCATTAAAGTGTTCAGAGTCCTGCTGGTTAGAATTTTAATTCCACAGTTACATGGTGCAGTGTTAAGCTGGGCAGCCTGCCCGCCCTGCTGCTGCTCCTGGGAAGACACAAGCCTTGATAACCTTGGAAGCCCCTCAGACCCACGGCAGCGGTGCCGCTTCCCTTGGCGTGGCCCTGTGGTGACAATTCGTGACTGCAAATTTAGCAAGGACACACTTGCTGAGCAGGGCGCTGAAATGCTGCTTTAGTTCTCCCTTCTCCCTCAGGCCAGGTTGTAGGAGAAAATCTGCAAAAATCACCTCCCACCTGCACCTGGAGATCAGGCAACTGCCAGTTATTTGGCTGCAGCCCTGGCCCTTGTGGCTAAGGGTCAAGGGATTTGGCCTGAGAATACAGGTTTAAATCACTGCTGTGCCTGGAAATTATTCTGCAGATGCTCTTAAGCTTTATGTTTTATTGATTGGCTGTAGAAGAATGGTTCTTCCCATTAATTTGCCTTTCTGATCAGACTAGTGGGTTCTTAAATTGGTAGGGTTTGGCACTCAGTGTTTGTAGGTGGGAGGAGGACAGGATGCAAAAAACAACCAAAGAAAAGCACAGCAGTCCCATGTCCAACATCTATGGTGAGAATAAGACCTTTAAAGCAATCTCTCTTTAACTTTTGGCTTATTAAAGTGTATCTCATCTGTTCATCTCTAGAAAACAAAGTTCAGTTTCCTCAAAAATTGTTCAGATTGCAAATAATCAAACTTTGGTGTGAGAGCAATTCCCTTATTATCATATTATGTTATTCCAAACTAAGAAGGGGGGTAAAGAGAACTCCCCGAAACGGTCAGTAAAGCAATGTTTGGAGTATGCTGGGTGGGATGCTGGCAAACCAACTGCAGACTTCTGCCCAGGTCAGACTGGGGCTCTGGATCTGGATATCCTGTGGGTACTTAATGCCTTTCTAAAGAAATGCATCATAAAAACAAAAGATTTTTTTGCAGAACTGGGCTGGAGATTGGTGCTTCTGGTGCAACCCCACTGAAAGTGGTGCAGGGGATGCATGAAATGCAGCAGCCCAACTGGCCTGTGCTTTAAGGAATGAAGTAGGAAAGTGCTAGTTGGATGGGGGAAGCAGGAGGGAGTGGCTGACTTTTTTTTTTTTAAGGGAGATAAGGAGATACTGTGTTTAAATATGCTGTCCTTCTTGAGATGTTTTCTTTTATCTTACTCTGTGTTGTACTATCTCACCAAGCTGACAGCATGCAGGGTGCAGGTAGCTGTTAGGTGATCTCTGTTCAGGTGCTCTCAGCTTGCAATCCACAATATTGGTGTCTTTAGTCCTTACAGCAAATTATTTCTGGACTCTATTATCAATGTTTCAGTACAATGATGATAGGTTTTCCTTTGCTTGTATGACTTAGTGAATCTTAAGTTCTTTTGTCCTGTGTCCTTTTTTCTCCTCTCATAAATTAGAATGTATTAATCTTTCCAAAAGACCTGACTGAAGGTAATACTTTCTGATCAAGTTGCCACACACAATACAACAACAAAAAAAAAAATCAGGTAGAATTTTTTCCTTGTGGTCTACAGTGGCTGTCTAACTGGGCTGTTTCCAGGCAACTAGGTCCTGTGTTTCCTGGCTTTTCAGTTTCTGTGCTGCTGGGGGTTCATTCTGCTTGAAGATGGGAAATGTTGGAATGATGACTGCAGCGAAGGCAAGCTTCCGGCTGTCTCAGATACCTTCTTTTTGTAAGAAGTACTTTCTTTTTCTTTTTTTGTCCTTTTGCTTTAAATTTAGCTATACTTGGAAGAAGAAGAAGCCATTTCAGAGATCGCTCTCCATAGGAGTTCTTGTTAAGATTGATAAGTAGAAAAAAGGAGGAGACAAGAAACACAGAATGAGAGGGTGAGCAGATGCAGCCTTTGTCCTTAAAGGCCCTTGTTAGAATGATGATAGATTTCAGTCCAAGTTTGGCTAACTAAGATAAAAGTGCAGGGGGGGCGTCAACAAGAATAGAAGTACACAGAATAAGGATGCTGTGGGCCCAGAACAGTAATAGTCTTGGAAATTTGGTACTGGCATAGGATGGAGGCTCTTTGGCTTTTTGGTTTTGTCGCCATCCCCACCCCCCCCCCACCCCAAATTAGATGATCCGTGAACATTGCAGTAACAAGGAAACAGAAAACAGTCTCTTTGTAAGTTAAATTTGCAAGTTCAATAGTCTCATGGCAAGCTAAATCTGGGGCATCAGGCACTCAGTGCATCCACAGAATTATCAAGGCTGTATTGTTGAGTTAGATGGGTGTTTTTCTGTATGAACAGTCCCAGCAAATAATCACAAGACAGCAATTAAAATGCATTGGTTACCAAAATGTAGGTCAAACAAAATAGCTGACCAAAGTGTGTGAAATCCCCAAATCATATTTTTATTCCTAATGAAAGCTGGGTTTCTCAAAGGGAGACTCCTACATCATACACCACTTAGATACTGATGCTGTGCTTCATAACCCCAAATGATTTTGACCTTTTTAATCATGAAATGTGAGAATCTTTAAGGGACTTAGAAGTTTGAAGAACATTCTCAAACTGTAATGACACAGTGAAGGAGGTATGCTGCCTAATAGACTGATCATAAGATGTATTTGGATGCAAGTAAATAAAGAAAATAATTAAAATGGAAAGTTTGTCTTTTTTAAAGCCTGTGATAGGTGTAGTAGTGAATCATCAAGCTATTACATGTAAAAACACCAGCAGTTGATCTGTTTGTGGGTAGAACAAATGTAAGTGAATCTAAAGGCACACTTTTGGGTTGATTTGCATGCTCTTCCTGCTGTGAGTACAGTGAGATCAGGGTTGAAATCAGGTCAGCATTTGGGCTAGTCTTTGAATAGCGCATCAATTAAAAGATCAGTCTTGGAGACTATTATGTGGCTTCACTGACTGCTTCCCAAAAAAGCTGAAAGGATTTTTTTTTTTTTTTTTTTTTTTTTTTAACTTAGAGGCTGGTAAGAGCTGCTTGAAATGAACTTGGGTCATGCAACAGTCAGCATGTCTTCAGAGTGAGTTGAAGAGATGGACGTATCCTGAACTACTGTAAAATACAACAAAAAAGGAAATGTGTTTAGTGAGTGAGTTTAGATCATTTCTTGCTGTAGTGCTGTGAAACAGACAGTCAACAACAGTGTGCGATGGAACTGGTGACAGTGCTGTCATCTCTTAGTCCCAGTAACGAGAGGCTGGTTTGAGGTTAGTGTTCTAAAATTTTCATTCTCAATAAAGATCAGTCTGGAATCTTCAAGGAAAACAAAGTCACCTTTTTTAATATAAAAACAACTTGACATTTTTCAGTATACTTTTTAATGAGCATTGCTCTGAGCTATGTTATAATGAAATTTGCTTAAAAGTAGAGCAGGCTGGTGATACTTGGCAGAATGAAGTGGCATATGGTAAAACAGTTGTGATTTATTGGCAAGCATTTTCCTTTGCTGGAAAGGTAGTGCCTTTCCACACAGTGGACTCCCTCTTGATATGCAGGCCCTTAAGCGACGGGGGAGGGAAAGAAAAATCCCACTGCTGACCACTATATGCTGATTATTTGCAGATTCAAGGACTTTAATAGCCCCTTTTTTGCCCCTGTAAGGGTAGGCTAAGAGACTTTTCTTGATTACATGTGATATCAGACATTTGTCTGGATTTTTAATGTTATTTTCACCTCAAAAACAAAAAAATCATTAGTTGAAAGGCAAGTGAACATCTTAAATTTACACCAACTGGGATTTCTGTGGTTAACATAGACCTGCTTCTCTAATGTAGCTGTCGATGTAGAGCATGTGGATTTCTAGCACTTGACAAGATCTTGCAGTAACTGCTGCTGAAGTTAAGATCATCAGGACCACGTTGTATGCTTGTGTCTATAGCAACGCAGCAAATGAGTGTGCAAGGGGTTATCAGGATTGAACTGCAGCAACTTGACACAGTTTCAGTGGGATTTAGGATAATTGTCTCATTTTCTTGCCTGTGGTATATAGTATAGTAGAGAGGAATGTTGTCTTATTCTGGCTTTGCCAAGGATGTATCCTCTTTTGAGGAGGAGTCTAGTCACACTTGTGGGTCTTTCTGATAGCGAGCAAGCATTACCACCCTTGCTGTCCTCAAACAGGTAATCGAAGACTTATTTTTAGTCCTTTTCCTAGCTTTGCAACATAGGAAGCAGATATCATGGCTGTGGCTCATAGCCTTCATGGAATATACCCATGGTGTCAACTTGGAACTAGTGTGTGGTGCTACCACATTTTTTAAAATCAAATTAAAAATCCAAGTCTTGCAAGTACCTGCTTGGTTGCTTTTTATTTTGCTTGAATATCATTCTTATATCCAATAAAAAGTAAAATCAAGTAATGTTTTGAATAGAGTGTGTTTGTATGCATGTTATGAGATTCCAAATTGTGAGGATCTCCAGTTGAATATTCTGGGAGTCACGTACCTATTTTCATTATCCAATATGAGGTCCTGAGGAGGAGGACAACTTTTTTCCTGGAATTTATTTTTTTTTAATTTAAAACAAATATAAAATTGTTTTTGGATTTCGCATGATATTCTGAATTCACCAAATAAGGGAAGTGAATTGCTCAATGCCTTGTATCAGGTCTTAAGTGTGACTTATTTTTTTTGTGTGCATGTGGTGCTAGATATAAATTCCTGTCTGGCTGTATTTTATTATGTAGCCCATTTTGGGAGGGAGGGGCCTATAGCTGAGAGACAGCTGCTCCAAGAAGCCAATTAATGATTACCTCATTTGTTTACTTAACTCTTTTTTTGTAGGCTTGTTTTATAAGAATCTTAAGAAAGAGTAAAAATCTTCCCTTTTTCTTGAGTTTGGGCACTGAAAAGGGTTTTCAGTTAGAATTTGTATAGGTTAGTAATGTCTCATCTCCGGAAATCAGTTACTTGAATTGGAATCATCATTGTTGGGTGTTTTCCAGTAGAATTTTATGCATTTCTGTTTGGTGTTTGGCAAGGATATTGTTAGTTGTCCAGACATAGTTCTCCTATGTAGGTGCACATTTTGGACACTAAACAATGAGGGTATAGGTTCAATTAATATTTTATTATGATCCTGAGTTATATGGCTCTGTGAGGTAAATGATGATACTGTAGCAAAAATAGGAAGGGAAGATATTTTGTTAGCAGTTAAAAAAGGCAACTAAGTATATAGTATTTTTAATGAAGAGCAGGTGTTAGTTTACTTACTAAGTTGGTATAATGATGTTCAAATTATTTTTTGTCATCATGGAGAATGGGGGCTCAATGCATTGACCATAGATGAACAAAAGGAATCACACAGTTCCTGCTTCAAAGGCTTTCTGGGCTGAGGCTGCTTTGTTGGCCCTGTTACTGGAACTCCAAGTTAAATGCTAGAACTGTTGTCAGTGATGGTGCTCAGGTCTTAAAAAGCATAAATAAAGCAATAAAAGCAATACTATGCCAGAGGCTTTTTTATGTTGGTTTAGTCTTTTAGGATTTGTCTGTTTTAATTGGGTAGATAAGGTTTCTAAAAGCTTTTTAGCATTGTACTGCAGATAATTTTGCTTTTCTTTAATTGATAGCTGTATTGAGTGATCTGTGTGTATGAAAAAAGCTTATTGTGATCACTAACTAAAGAGAGTGTAAATTGTCTATGAGCTGCATGATGAGTGTCTCTGCCTATATAGTTTCAGAAAGAAGCCCTCTGGCTATAGTTAATACATTTCTCTACAATATCAAAACTTGTACCTTATCCTTCTCTGTAAAACAGACCCATGATGGGAAATCCAACTCCAGAAGAGAGAACAGATGATTGCTCCTAATGGGAGAAATAGTGGAAAGCAGTTTTGGGTGCTCCCATGTACGAGCCTGGGGAGGAATATGGTTTTACTATTTACTTTAAGGAGAAAATAGGACCAAGTTGGGAGGGAGTGTGAATATACTGTGAATAACTTAAGGAGAATAGTGTGTCTTCTAAGCAGTAAATCTGGTGTCTGACTCCTTGTAGTACTGGCAGATAAATGGACCTGCGGAGAAAAAATTTGAAGCTTAAAACTATCTTTGTCTTTAAGTGATCTCAGAAACTGTTCAGCTGTTAACTGAAATAAGCAGGATTCCTGAGACACATTGAGTGACTGTGGTCCTTTGGCCTTGACTTCTGGAGAAGTCTCTAGTTTTGCACGGTGCAAAACACACATGGATACAATATGGATTCAATCAATCTACTGTCAGTGTTACTATAAGAGTTATTTTGGGGAGTACATGACTGATTCTGATTACTCATTTAACTTAGGCAAATGGGATAAATGTGTGTTCTTTTATTTCCATTTTTCTTAACGTTTGTTTCAAATACATGCCCCACCATTCTGTGTAGTAAGCTTCACAATCCTGGTGAGTGTCAGTAAATGTAAATTTAAGGGCTGAGTGGTTAGCCAAGTATGTCTTGAGCTGGAGGAGGGGAAAATATTTTAGAGAGACTATTTTGAAGAACTAACCATTTAGAAGATCTAGACATTGCTTCCTAAACTTCCATTCCTGCTGAAACAGGTAAAATGGTGTCCTTAAAGTAAGGTGTAATGCATCATCCTTCTGCACCGGCTTAACCACAATACTCTTCCTAGCACACATAGGAAGCCTAATAAAGGAGATAACTGACCTCTTTTAAAAGTAATATAGCTTTCAACATACAGGCTGAGTGGAAGAGCATTCTGAGGTTTCACAAGCTTCTTGTTTGTCCCAATAGGTCTTGCTTTGTGTTTGATGTATGGTTCAGGTAGATAGGTCTATTTAACAAGACTGAGCTGAGCTAGGAGATGTGTATTGGGATGATACAGTAGGAAGACCACAGTCCTGCTGCGAGCCTCATGGCTTTAGAAGAGCTGATGCGAAGATGCACAGATTTTCTGGTCCTATAAATTGGCCTAAAGTGAAACTTATTCACTGTGTTCTCCTAAATACCTTAAGCTCTCTATACTGAACATATACATTTATTTATTTCTGTGGGTGCAACTGGAGTATTCATGCCCCCAAACACACTTTTGTATTCTATAGATCTCTGTATGTTACCATCCACTTTCTTTCCTTAAGGCAAGAAGCTGTGCCCAGTGTTCAGGCAGGCTCATGCCACTGCCCTAACCTTAACAAGTGATACAGATGTACAGATATGAGTCCTGTAAGGCTTGTGAAGAAACTTAAACAACAGTTCCATTTCCTGAAAATACTGTCCAGCACTGGGTGGTAGCTGTGCAAACTGTTCTTCAGTGCTGATGAACAGCTTTACATCAGTGGAGATCTAACTGTCTCTAGCTGTCTCAAATCTAAACTGAATACTCTCTGGGCTGTCTGTAGTTGCTGATTGTTCTACACACTGTACTTCATTTTCTCATTCAGTTATTGTTGAATAGGAAAATCTTCTTTGCTGTCAAAGGTTTTGACATGACTTAAGTTATTAGTGTGTTAGAGTAGAATATTTAGAACAGCTCTCACTGTCAGGTTTGAATGTATCAATTTGTTTAGATAACTACCTATAAGTATTACAATCATGAGTTTGATATAAAGAGATACAACTAAAAATATACAGTTAACTCGCAATTTAATTTTTCTTATGAAAAAGAATTGCCTTATTACACTTGTTTTTTTGGTGTGAATTAGTCTTCTAATGCAGAAAAGACATTCAGTTCTGTTATGTTTCTGTATTATTTGCAAAATTTTGTTATGCAAGTAATAAGAGAATATATTCTTGCTTTGTTTGAATGACTCTCTTAATCTCTCTTAGTAATTTGAGATATCTTGAGGATACCAGAAAACTTGATAGTATTACAGATATCACTATGGCAAATCAGGGATATATATTGCCATAGGCCATATATTTGTGTGTGTGCATGTGTGGGATGTTATATGTGTATGGCTCATTTATTTTTTAATTACCTCCATGAGAAGCTTTCAAATAGTAGGGACCTATAACTTGGAGGTTATGATGTGGCTGTATAAACAAATATTACTTTTTTTTTTGACCTAGAACTGTTTCCTAACAATTTAGAAGAGCTCATCCCTAGGTATCAGTGAAAGGAGAATTCTCTAGTGGTTTTTAAGTCTCCTTGATTAGGTGTGTTTTTTGCCAAAGAGCTCTGTGGTCATGCTTGTGCTATAAGAGCATTATATCTGTTGGCTGCTATTCCAGACCTGAACAAAATCAGTCTGCACTCTACACCAGAAAGTCCTGCCGTTAAAACTCTGTATTAGCTCAAGTAAATTGGATGAGGCTATTGCACTGCTGGATCACTTTCAGTCTTCAGAGTTGATTTGCCAGTGTAACTTGGCATAGACTTGAATGTCTGGCTGTATTTGTACATCTCTTCGCTCATCTCTGCCAGTGGAGTAAGGCTTTTCCAATGATAAGTCACTTGTTTTGAGGGCATTTCTCACTGTTCACTTATATGGGCTGGCACAAGTGAATTAGCGCCCTTTCACTGACAGAGCGTGGTGGGCCTTGTAACTGAGGCAACTGGAGAGGATGTTTTTGCTATGTGTTTTTGTTGTTGCTACTCTTAAGATGCTTGTAGGCTGACTGAAATTCTTCATGCTTAAATGAGGTAAGGAGGAAGAGAAAGTTTGAGTACTTCAAAGTTCCAGTGATGTCCCTGACTTTGTAGCTATGAAAATAAAGCATAAAAAGACTCTGTATTATGGTAAATGTATTTCTGTTTAGCAGTTGGGTGTTCTTTTCTGTAAGTAGTGTCTTACCATAGTTAAGTTTAGAGTATTGGTAATGTGACTTGGTACACAGGGCTGTTGCTTCAAAGCAAACTATTTCTCTCAATCTTCTTAAGTGCTGTATCTGTAAACTAAAATAAAAGACCTCATAATAGATATTTTTGCAAACATAGTCAAGACCTTTACTGGCAGGAAATTAAGGCATGCAATATCCTTCCTGCTTCATAGGAGACCACTAAAGCTGGCCGAAGCGGTGCCCTTGGGGAGGGCAGAGGTGGGTTTTAGCCTACTTCTGTTAGCGTGAGAACAGAAGTATGGAGAAATACAAAGCTGTTAACTGCCTATTTCCAGAAAGGATTAGAGACAGAATAGTGTTGCCCATTACTGTCCATATTTTTAATTTGAATGGAATTAGGTGCAGTGACTTCTTATTTATTGTAACTTATGTTTATAGACAGACAAACCCCAGCAACCAACTGGAGGAAAAGACTTACCTTCCTCTCCCTTCCCCTTTCTCTGTCCATTCTATATTCTGTATCTGAGGCTTTGTATGTTGATAGCCATAGTGGTCTTCATGTGTCAGAAAGCTAACTTGGGAAGTGCACCAGTGTCCTGGAAGTGTTTAGAAGGTCCATGTTTTTTCTTCAAGCTGTGCTGAAGAGCTGTATAACGCCAGGCTGAATGGCTTGTCTATTATGTTTTAGTAGTTAGATGCCTATAGATAGCTCTGTGCTTCTGGGTCGGGAAGGATAAAGGTATTTTCTGAAGAGGTTAGAGGCCTTTATGTTATTTTGAGCTAGGCTGAGGATATTTGGCCTGCTAGGAATTCCTGAGGCCCAATGAAGAACAGATATTTCATGGAATAGACTGTGCCTGTGTGCAAATATATTATCTTCTTGGTATGTGACAAAGCATGCTAAATCATCCTTGTTAAATTATACTTGCAGTAATGAGCAACTGTCCCTTTCGAGTCTAAATCTTGAAGAAACAGAAAAGAAACAGCAGTTTCTGGTGGTAAGAAACAACCAAGGGGCTGTGTAGCCTGTGGCTGAGCAGCTCTCCATGGCACTGGCCTCTGGACTAGGCCAACTAAGTCTGGCCAGGATGTTTTATTGTTTGATTTCACTTGTTCCCCCTCCCTGCCAACTCAGTTGTTCTTTACCTGTCTGCAATAATATCTGATTATTGTTCTTCATGTTGATTGGTATCTTAGCTCATGGCTAATCCTTTCTGCAGCAGGAATCACTAGCACACACTTGATTTCGTTCTGTTTCCTGGACAGGTATCCAGCAGGTCTTGCTGGAAACCCTTCCAAGCCCACAAGCTCAGTGCCTGACTCCTCTATAACATATCAAAAGAGAAGCTTGATTTAGACAGGAAATTTCTTTTGAATATACTGGTGTGATTTGGACTAGTGTGAATTAAACATTAATATGACTGCAATAAAGTGGATAGGACAGTTTTGTAATGCTTGAGCTGAATTACTTAGTTTTTACATAGGAAAATAAATTTCAGGACCATTTTTTTCTAATATTAGTCATATTAGAATGTTGTCTTAAAGTGGGAATAATAGGTATAAAAGCATTAGGAAGAAATATATTCTCTGCTGTTGAAACTGTAGCAGAAAATATTAATCTGAAGTAGATCAGACATGGAGCTCTTCAAAAACAAGGCCTTTCAGATTCTTCTTGGTTGGTATGTTTACCATGTAGCTGCAAGAGGTTTCCCTGCACTGGCTGCTCTCTGCTGTGCTTCGAGATGTGTGTTGGCTACGTTGCAGTTGTGTGGTTTATAGATGGTTCTTATTCCCTTTGTGTTTTTATTCTTAGCAGTAAGTTACAGGAGAAAGATGGTGTCTTTTAATTGGTGATGGATGGATAGCTACAGTGATGTGGGGGTAGACCTATGGACAAAGTGTTTTCAACTGGCTACTAATGGTTTTCAAGCTGAAATATTATCATGACTAAATGGTATCTTCAAAATTAATAAAACTTCTTGTAATCCCTTTCTGATAGGGAGAATTCTATTTCAGAAAAAGAATAGAGGTTTTTCATGATTAAGAGTAACATTATAAAGAGGAAGTGGAAGGGTAAGATTGGATTGGGGGAGAGAAAGGAGCTTCCTATCTGCACTTCTTACATGGGCATGTAATGAGATGTACCAGAATTAACATTGTACAGTAAACTTCTTAAAAAAAAAAAAAAATAGAGATTTTTTTCCAGGTATCAAGCCTAATCATGCATGTACCTTCCTGTTTTTATAAACATATCTTATTCAGATCTGCATGTACCTTATTTCCTGTCTTTAAAGTCTGTTTTATTCACATCTGCTAAAGATGCCACAAATGAGGAAATAGTTAACTCATTGACATAAACAGTACTTGGAATACACAAAGAAAATATTCTAGAAAAAACTTCTATCACCTCCCCATGCTATGAACAGATGCAGTTTTATCAAAAATATGCTTCTAAAGCAGGTATGTGAAGCTAAGCAGATAATGCTCTGCATAATACCTTGCATTTTTGCTCTAGCATTAGTGCTGTCTTGAGGTACCTGCACTTGGGCTGACTGGTCAGTCATCATTGAGCTACACTAAATATCATAGGAAAGAGTATACTGTAAAGATATGAATTTCATGCATTTGAAAGGGGTCTTGTTAAGAGGGATCCTGTCGAAGTAGCTTCAGCTTGGGGAGCCTCAGTGAACAGCACGGTGCAAATCAGAGAAACCTGAGAGGTGACAAGGAACAGGATGGATAGTGGGGCAGACTGCCAACTAGTTTGTTGTGCAAAATTCACTTTCAGCCGTTTAAAAGCATAATAGTGTAATGCAGGAGGTAGAGACTTTGATCCTTCATAGGACCTTAGAGTCAACTTTTCAATTAGAAAAATTGTTCAGTACTGTGAATGCTTTTTAAAAGAATTAGAGCAATCTGTTTTTGATGAGCATCTTAATTTTGGCTAGAGTAAGGAAATATAAAAAGGGATGCAGCCATTCACAGTGCTAAGCTTCAGTATACATGAAAGCTTTCTAAGGATGTGAAATATATTGAATACCCAGTACAAGTAAAGCATGGCCACTGGTTAATTTTCTGAAGCCTCTAATTCTGCCTTTAGAAGTTATGTTTGTCTTGACCAAAGCTCTTAAGTAGAAGTTGGAGTCTTACCTCTTCCATCCTGGCAAAACTAGTTCTTTCTTTACAGCATTACATGTGTCTTTGCAATGCAGTTAAGCTGTGATAAAACAGCTTGGCTTGCATCAGTGTTCTGCTGTGGGATTCCTTGGTCCCAGTTCTGATTTTACAACTGTGTGATTCAGTTGATTTCAGAGCAGCCATTCCCAATTTAAGTTTGTAAGTTGTATCTTAAATCTTTTTATGGAACAAGAAAGACTGGTCAGACAAGAATGCTCTTTTAGGATCCTATGGAAGAGTTCAAATGACTTGTAGCTGAATAAAAAGGTAATAGTATGAAAGATGAAGCAGCAGTTCTGGCTTGCTTTGCCACTGTGCTGGAAATAAATTTCCCTGGATGTAAGAGGGAGCCTAGTGTCACTTGCATTTTGAATGCTGAAAGTGGTGAGGACTGTCTGCTCCTGGGCTGACCCAGAAGATGATATATAAGTCGCTTTGCAAGTTGCTCACAGTTTCAGTGTGACATTGATTTAACTTTATTACCATGCTGAGTTACATTATTTTTCTTGTATGTTTTTCATAATGCAGTGGAACTGCATCAGATGCTGGGGAGGAGATGATTTCCAGTGTGTGGGTGGGGGAAGTGGAAAATGAGGTGAGATGCTTCATGTCCTGTTTTTCTCTGAAGTTGTTTAAGAGCCTTCTGTTTGGCTTCGCTGTTAGCTGGTGAATCCAGTTTTCCATTTCTGTGGACTTCTGGTGCAAGTGGAAAGGGGAGTCTGTGGAAAAGGAGTTTTCCAGTGCCCACTGCACAGAAAGCATGGGTGGAAGTAGGTGCGTGTATAACTCCCTGTGGCATCCCACAAAACGCGGCCTGCACCAAACGTGGTGGAACCACAGGGCCTTTTCTTGTGGTTAGCTGCTTAAGTACTTAACCTTAGGTTGAATATCTGTTCCAGACTAGTTAAACAGTCAAGGTGTGCACTGGTTTATTGGTCCTGAGGCAGAGGACTTTAAGCATTGGTGCTATGAGTATGTAAAGAATGTGTTCTGTTGTTGTACATCATGTATCCTACAAGGTTAGGATTACTGAAGTACTACTTGACATGGTTTAATTCTTGAAAATCTTACCTATTTATGTATATATCTGTCTTATGTCTGTGTCTTTGTATATATTTGTGCTCGTGTATATGAAACATGGGTGGGAAAGCTGTTCAATTAAACTGTGTGTTTTTGTCTTTGAAATACAATGTCGAATGGCAGTTCAGGAAGCTTTCTGGATTATTATTTTGCTGAGGAGATTTTGACCTAAAAGTAACACTAGTTACAAGCAGGAGGAACATAAATGGCAAAAGCTTCTCCTCTCATTCCCTTTTCATGCACTGTTAAATATGCTTACTTAAAAATAGTGCTGGTATCACATAGAAAGGTAAGACATGGTGGTGTTGCCTATCCTTCATAGGAAAAGGGATGTAGTTAGGGCAAGTTAGTAATGGCTGCAGAGTCAAATTCTTATAAATAATCTTCATAGCCAGTGCTGTGTTTGCTTCCCTTCCCTCACTTTCCACTGGAAGGTGATTTTTAAGTTGTTTTACTCTCTGCTATATTTCCTTGGACAGGAACATTCTCTTGTAAAGCCAAATCACATGGAGTACTTAATGGCTTTGTAATTGAGTATTTTGGTAACTTGTGTGTCAGATACAATGGAGGGAAATAGAAAAAGAACTTAAACTTAAATGTTGCCCCAAAATTTAAATTGCTGTGTATTATCTGTCTATCCAGGCTTGGTGTGTTTCTGAGTTGGACTGCTCTAGCTTGAATGACTTATTTTGTTTTTGAAATTATTCTGTTAAGGCATCATATTCCTTAGGCCTCTTGTACACCTTTGTGCTGAAACAGCAAAGCATTTACAAAGCTCCTCTGAATGCAGGTGCCAGTAAAATGATGCATTGAGGCCTGATGATGGTTTTGCCTTTATACCTTGAAGTCTTACTATGGTTTTCCTTTAAACTTTGTTCTTGAATGGAAAGTGGCTGATGTTTTGCTCATCTTCAGCAAAGTCTATTAGGAGTAAAGAATTTTTAGTTCATCCACTAAAATGTGGACCAGACTTAGTCAACCTTGATTAAAAGTAAATTTAGGATCAAGGTAAAGCATGTACCAATTATCTAGGTAGTACATATTACCTAGGTAAGTTGCCTGCCACAAATCTGTTCTTGCAATGAGCTGTCTTAGAGTGTTTTAAAGAACTTGGAAGGTGGCACTGAGCATGCATTAAGGTAAATCTAGCTGATAGTGTGAACTGCCACTTAAATTTTTCTAGTTTATTTAAAAATTAAGGTTCTGTCATTGAGTAGCTGATAAAAACTGAGGAAGTGGAGCGTAGGAGTAAATAGTTTGTGTTAGCAATGAGCCGTGCTTATTGCTGAGGCTCTGTCACTGTTCAGCATCGACATGATGGGTCTGGAGGGAAGGGGGATAAAGACAAACTTTGCTGGTGGACAAGTTATTTTGGGTAGTGAAAACTGGAATGGAGAGAGGTAAGAAGAGTTCCCAGCAGTTAGTGACAGGGTGATGAAAAGATGGATGGAACCATGTAAATGGTATGTGAAAAAGAAAATGTAGATGATGAGGGAAGAGAAGAGATAAGAACTTGGGACTGCTGCTGTAGGCCGACAGTCTGAACTACCTTTTGCTCATCAGGAAAGGGAACTTATCCCTCTGGGCTTCCTCAGAGCCAAGGTTTATGTAAAGTTGAAGTTCAGCAGTGGGGGGGAAAAAAATCAATACGATGTTAGTTGTGATTGTGAAAGAAAGAACAAAGCAGAAAACCTTATTGTGCCACTGTAAATTCCTGATGCATTCATATGAGTGAGGTATAGTTCATTGTATCACCTCAAAGAAGATATTACAGAATAATGAAAAAAGCTGAGAAGGGAGATAAGGTATTGAAAGGCTTCTGTTACAAAGAGGTAAAAGAGATTGAAAGAAATTATCAGGTAGAAGCTTAAAATAGAGGCTGTATTCTCTCCTGCAATAAGTAGCAAAATTTGTCATTTTGCCTTCTGAGCTCTGTAAGCACTAAAAATAGAAGTCAGTTCACCAAGTGGTTAAATAAGTTCTTTAGAAGTGAAGGTTTGTCTATATCTATGAAAAAGTTACAAATAAGTCCCAGTCAGGACACTTGTAAATACTCTGCACTTGCCCCATTTTGGGACTCCTGTTACAGTCTTTACCACTGAGAGATGCAATGCTAAATTTAGGAACAGTTTAGGTCTAACCCATGCTGCTCTTGTTGGACTGTTAAGCACCCAGTGTGCTGAAAAGGGTATCTGGGCTCGCTGTGAGTATCTGAGCTGCTGCCACAAGTGTTTGCTCTTAGCTTTGCTGGGTCTCGGTGGCACAGTTTTCCTGAGATGGTTCCCTGTAATGCTGGCACAGTTGGCTAGATTGCTCAGGCCTCAGTGCAGTCGACTTAGAGAGCAAGGGGGGAGTCCCTTCCATCCTGCATGTGCTGATTGAAGCCGGAACACCTGGTCAGCTGTTACCAAAAGCCCTCTGTAACCTCCCAGGAGACAGGCTGAGTTGGTGCCTGGTGGTTGTGGTGTGCGATAGCTCTTAATAATGTTTACTGCCTCTGCTCATCTCCATCGTATAAAGGATGCAGTTACCTTGGTGCTTAGGCAGCCCCTTCGGGGAGAAAGTAAGAAATAGAAAAGCAGGCACTAAAGAAAACATTTCTAATAGACTTCTGCGGAGCGGGGAGGCGGGGGTTAGAGTATTACCTGGGCAGATTCTGTAGCTGATGGCAATGTGAAAAGAGTCTTTGCTGGAGTTAATGGAAATGAAAACAGGCGAGAGGGAAAGGCAGTGTATACTTCACTCATTTCGCATGTGTATGGATTCCTGGGTTTTAGACTTCACAAAATGATTTCTGCTGTAATAGGGTGTGAATCATACTTGTTTTCCTTACACCTGGTGGTTGTTGTTTGGCAATATGACTGCAGAGGCAGCATGAAAGACAGTGAAAATACTGCTCTGAAATGGCACCTCTGAAATTTGAAATGCTTGTTCTAATTTTCTGCAGGCAAAACACCATTTATTTTGTTTTTTGTCATTGTTATATAGAGCTATATCTGTTTTGCTTTATCTCTGATCTTATGTATTAGTTGTCAAAAATCCAGGTTGTGATTAAGTAGAGAATGCAGTACTTGTATGCAATTAGAACGGGAGTGGGAGGGGGGACAGTGTTTAATGCTTGATCCCATAACAAAAATAGGCTGAATAGCATTTTTAATGACATTATTAAAAATAAAGCTGTAAATCAAGAGGCATTCCCCTGATTCCTCTTGTTGTTAAAGTGAGTAGCACCAGTACTCCTAAAGCTTTCCAGTCCAGTGTTGAATGCTTTTCCTGAGTTAGTTTTAACTAGTTGAAATCCATCAGGTCTTGGATTTAAAGAAATCTCCTGTAAATAGGAGTCTGTTGTCAGCATGTGTGTCCCTAACACTCAAAAAAGATTATCGCAAGGTCCTTCATGGCACAAAAGTAGAATTCATAATCTTCCTATAACTTAATAAAATACTGTTAAACCAAATGGATAATACAGTATCAGAAAACGCTAAAGATTCAATGCCTTTGGGCCAAGGCTTTCCAAAGAAAAACTGTGAGTTCCCAAGACATCATGAAAATGGTAGGTAAGGCTTCAAGTTTCATTTTAATGTACTCTACAAAGCCTGCAAGATTTGCTGGTCTTAAGTGTTGACAGTAGTGTTATTTGCTAGGTTGAGTGCGATAAAATACCATGGCACTCTATGTAAAATGATTTTATTTGTATCTTTAATTTAGGGTGAATTTGTGCTTTCTTCTTTTTAATCTAGAAGTACTTAACTTCAGAAGTTGCTAAGAGGAAAATGCCAAGTTTGACCAGTTTGGGTTCAGGAGGAGGAGAGGCTGAGGAGGAAAAAAAAAACCTCATGTTAGACTATAGCTGTCTGATCAGGTGTTATCATGCAAGTAGTTTGCATAAGCTAACTGTCATATGCTAAACTTATCCTGTGAAATCATGGAAGTTTAAGGAGTGCTAGATCTTTCTGGTAACAGAAGTGTTTTGTTTAACATGATTCATGCAATAGAAGAAATGAGAGCAGTTTGATACACATATGGTAGATGCAGATTTTTACATGTATCCTTCAAAGATGTGAAATTTCTGTATATAATGATTCTAGGCCTACAAAGATTAAAATAAAAACTAAGAGGCATAAAATCATGACTAAAGATTACTTGACTCATGCTACTAGAGAACTACCAATTAAGACCAATATTGCTGTAGTTCAGCAATGGAATTACAGGAAGGATTTGGGCATCTATGTGTGGGAGCCTCAGCATGAGCACAGCTTCATAGGCAAAGGAGTGTCATAAAGGCACTTACCATATAAAATACAGGAAAGCAGTTGTATGAAGATACAACCATACAACTCAGTCCAGAACAAAATTATGTGTATTGGTAGCTTACACTCATCTGTTTATTCCTAACAGTATGTAGGAAAACCTTGGCTCTTCAAAGGTGTTTCTGCCTTTAGTTTTCAGATATTTCATCATTTACTAAGACTATCTGTAGCCAATCTGTTGCAAGTCATGGAAGCCATTTAAACTAATTTTTCAATTATGAGAAACTACTACTCATTGTGTTCTACCATGAATAATTCTCATATAGCATTCCCTGAATTGTGCTGAGCCACTATATCTAGAGTCACTGTGGGTCTTTCACAATCCTAGTGATGTTTTTCATAAATGTGCTAAAGTATTCCAGAATAAGGTTACCTCATTCTCAATGAGCATGCGTGTGTGGAAGTCACTCTTGTAGTGCTTATTCTATGTTAAATCAGTGCAGATAAGCCTGGATGGAGACTTTTATTAATGGATTTTTATTGCCTAAAATTAGTCTGTGACACAAGATCTTCTAAAATCTCAAACTTAATATCTATGATTTGAGGGCATTCAGTTTTTACAGCTGCATTACAGTCTCAGTAGCAACTGTGCAGTTCTGTTGCGGTGGATGGAGCTGTTAAGTTGCATCTAGATGCTGAGTTTATGTGTTTTTGTTTTTTGTTTTTTTCTTCTTTACCTTGCAAATCAAGACTTTAGTTACTATAGAAATGATTTGGTCCTCAATTCCTGCTTTGACTCCTAAATGTTGAAGACCCACTAGATTCCTTGAATTGCTTCTGTATATTAAAGTGAGGAAGTTAGTTTTCAATAGATGAAGCTGTTGTAATTGAAAACTTACATGTAATGTTGTTGCAATTGTATGCAATTGGGTATATAATATTGCATTTAGGAAGTGCTGTTTTGTTTTTTAAATCTAAAGCTTATTTGCCTTTGCTGACTTACAATGTAAACGATTGTCAAGTGTTTTGAACATGTATGATGTTTAAGTGAAACAAGATCTGTTTGGAGGTGGTGGTGGGGGGAAACATACCTGGCTGGATGTGATTCTGCCATGTGTTCTAGATGTCCCTGCATGAGCAGGAGGTCGGACTAGATCTCTAGAGGTCCCTTCCCACCTCAACCGTTCTGTGATACGCTAGAAAATGCATACCACACACTCCAAAATCATGAACCAGAACACTCTATGATTTGTCCATAGAAAAAGGTTTAGTTAGGAAAATAATGCTGCTTTCGAATAAAAAAAAAAATTAAATTGCAAGTTAATGTTAAACGTTTCTGGTATGAATGCTACATTGCTTTCAGCAAATATGAAATATATAAAATGGTTTACGAAAACTTGTTTTAACAAGCACGCTATTGTAAATGCATATGTAACAAATTCCCTTAAAACACATAATAATGGAGTTAGGTGTCATGTACTGGGAACATTTGCACATGAGTTAAGACAGGAAAAGCAAGTGCTCTGTGTCTTTCTGGGTATGGTGGTGGGTGCACCTATATGGCCAAGGTGAGAGGAGGAAGCAGTCAGACCTCCTGCCAAACGAGGGGGTCACCAGCCTCTGCTGGGGGATGTTTCTAGTCCACTCCCATTTTGAACTGACCACATCAACTTAATCTCCTCCCCTCTTGTGTTTTTTTTCTTTTTTTATAATAAAAAGAGACTATTTTAACATTTTTCTTATTTAAAATATCTTTGTATCTGACCCTGGTAGCATGAAGAGCTAAATGTCTCTAAGATAAGTAAGACTGCATGAGCAGGGTATCTATAACATCATTTAGCAGGGAACACAGAGTAATCTATATCAAAAAGCATTATTCTCTTAACCCTTCATAAATTATGCATTTTACTGAAATGAGCCAAACCTTTATCATAATTGGGTAGAATGGTGACTAAGTTGTTTCAGGAATGTAAATCTTTTTCAGTATTTCAGTGAGGGCCATGAAAGAAAAAAATATTGATTTCTAAGCCTGTTATTTTTTCCTTTCAGTCAAATTAAACCTTCCTGTCCCAGGATGGCTGACCTGAAACTGTTCCCGAGGGGGTCTGGCCAAGCTGCTGATTACCACTGAGAAGACAATTTCCCTATATTTTCCCTTAAAAGAAATGCTTTCCCCCAAGCAATGTTTTTACAATCTTTCTATGTATCTGGCTCTAATGAATATTTTTGACAAGTGGGGGAGAAAAATGCCCTTTTCTTATATATATAATTGGGTATGTAATATTGTGCAGAGACCTTTAAAGGGTCTGCAAAGATTTATCTCTGATCACTGCGGTAAAATACCACCTTATTTACAATTAAATGGGAAACTATATTTGTCAGTGTCTTCCAGCTATGCGTTTTAAATGTCATAAATGGGCCTCAGACAGATTGAACCGTTATCTGGCTGGGTATCCTGGTGATTCTGCTGGGTGTTTCTAAAGAAATGGCTCCTGGAGGATGTTGAAAATGTCTGTCTTCCAAGAGGAGCTAGAAGAATTGATGGCACTTGGAAGCAAACTTTTTAAAACCAACTCTAGCAAAAAGAGACAAAACCTTTATTGCGATATTCCATAAATCACTGTTATATTCAATGAGTAAAACAGTAACACTTTAAATATTTCAGTGTGCAAACTCTCAAATGACACGAGGATGATTTTGCTAGTGATGAACTGAGTAAACATGAAGAATTCTGTTAACTCAGCAAAGCTTTTTTTTTTATTGGGTGACAAACTGAATTATATTTTCTATAGAGAAATTTGTTGTTGTTGCATGTTTAAGTGTGGCATTTCCTTATAATGATGAGATTTGGGGGGGCTGACTTTAATTTTAGTGATTTCATTTGAATAATTTTTTTAAATTTTTAGAATTAAAGCTGTGTAAACATTAACTAATGGGAGATGACCAACTACAAAAGGAATAGGGAAGAGTTTTCAAATCCCCAGATCAAGGCTACCTCTACATATCTTGAGCCTCCATGCAGAGATTGTTGCTCTTCTGACCTGTGACTTCCTAGATGTGGGAAACAACACTTAAATCATGTGCCTCATTAGCTTAAGGAAAATTCAGTACAGCAGATTTTCACCATGTTTTTATCCAGTAAAGCATCCAGTATGTGTTAGGGATCTCAGCAGAAACATTTATATTGTGCACGTGGGTGCAGATAATGCAGCCTGCTTTAACAGAGTATAGATCATTTATTATGCAGGTAATAGTCACATGTGGGAATATTTAGTTGTGTTATCCTTGGGAAGGACCTTGAAAAAACTTGGACTGTGCTTAGTCCAAGTTGCTTTTCCCTGTTTCTTGGAGCTTGGAAAGCCAGCAGAATCCCTGTTGAGGGCAAGTGTGCAAACGCACAAGAACTGTATTATGAAGTCCTAGTAAAAGTAGCCTTAGGTAGGATGTGTGTGCAGAATCCATGTTGTAACAGCTTGTTACATAAGGTTGCAGGGCAGGGAAAGGGTTACATGGGAGAAAGCTGCTGTATTCCTCTCCAGCATATAACCACCAAATGTTCTTTGTCTTGATAATGAATAACTTGCACTGTCACTGTTTTATAATGTGCTGTTCTTATAAAACCTTGCGCATTATGTCTCTACTCCATCATTTTTCAGACAGAGCAACAAGATTTTAGCAAGCCTTATAAAGTTCAGACAGAGGCAAACTTTACCTTTCCAAACTAAGAAATACCCTTGACTTCTTGTGTTGAACTTGCCCCAGATCCATGCAGGGCCCTTCTCAGATCTGTTGCTTCACAAATCCTATCCTGGCCATCCTTACTGTTTGCATTGGTCAGGTACAGCTTCTATGTTATGCTGGTGAGGTTTCTCATAGGTCAGTTGATTGGGCTCTCCTGAAATAATTACATAGCTAAGAACTGTTCAAAGCATGATTCAGATGTTATATACAGCATGATATAACTATAGTTGGAGAGCTCCAACTCTAGATATCCACTGGACTTAAGATAATTTCTTCTGAGAAGGGCACATAATAGAGTTTTTTGATACAGATTCTGTTCATGGTCTATGTAGGCAAACTGTTGAGTCAACTTTGTTCTCTTGAGTCTTTTGTAAAAAATATTGAATAATCTACAAAATAAAATCTTCCTGTAAGAGAATAAACAATTCAAATTCCCAAACCCAATCCTTAGATGTCTGTCAGTATGGATGTCTTCAAATCTTATCAGAGGTGTGTGGGCATCAGAGCTTGTTTCCAGCTTTTCTAGAATTTTGTAAAGGTCATGTGTATGAGTGTAGCATAGTGCCCATATCTACACCAAGAAACATTTAGGCAAATTTATGCAGAGATCTGTGGGATTCAAAAGGTCTGCATGTCAACAGAGCCTGACAATATAGTAACAAGAGTAGGAATGGACCTACACCCCAAAGTGTGTGTGTGTGTGTGCAAGTTTGATTTATATGTCAGAATAAATGAATGTCAGAAGGCTGGGAAACAGGTAATGGGAAGATACGCATGCATCTCCTCCTTGAAAAAAGGTTGAAGAACAATTCAACCTTGTGCAAATCTTAGCGGTGAGACTAAGGTGGTTAAGACCTTGAATTAAGTAAGTTTAGCTTCTTTAATTTTTGAGTATCTAAGGGAGACATTTAACTTGTTGGAAGGATGACTCTGACAACCTTGCTGCTCTTGTGCCTTCTCCCCTCTGCCCCCCCCTGCTCTTCTCCCCAATTATTTTCCCTGTTGAAGTTTCCAGAGATGGAAATTATTTATGGCCTATATCTTAAACAACAACAAGCAAACAACCTCCCACCACCATCAAAAAAACACTTTATCTCCTTTAACTTAGAGCAAGAGGTACCCAGCCACCTCTTGCTAGCTGAAGGATGAATCTTGAATGATATTGAGCATGCTGGGCCTGATGCAGCACCATACTGATATTAACAGGGGTACTTATGTATTAAGTGCTTGGCTGGATCTGATCCAGAATGTGCTCAGCACAATGTATAGCAATGTCTTAAATTACCGTCGTCAGACAAATGCTCCCAGTGTGAACTGAGAAGCCTGTTTTTGTGGTGCGTTTCTCTTGGGGCAAACTTGGGAACTAAGAATAAAAATGATAAAAAGCAGTACATCCACCTTGGTGCTGCCACTAACCTGGCTTACCAGTTCTCCTGTGAAATGTTTGTGGAGAACTAATGATTCCGTGCTGCCATGCATCTAACAAAATCTGAGGTTTGCTATATGGCATAGTAAAAGGTATTCAAATTAAGTTTTGGCTTTTGCAAAGAATAGGAAAAATGTTGTGGAATAAGCATGGAGAGCTAACAGACTCTTTCACAATGTGACATTCTGCCTTAGTTTCCATATTTGCAATTATGGCTTGATTTGTAATTCTCTCTTTGTAATATTACAAAGTTTGCTGCAATCTGTTTCCCTGCAGTTATTCATATTCATATCCAACCTATGGATATAGGTTTATAACAATTGATTAATATCAAGGGTTTTCCAAAAAAAAAAATCATAATAAAAATTGAAACTAATCCTTAATACTAAGTTTTTAAAAGTCCAGTAAGTAAAAACATGTTTTGTATCTGTCTTGAGAGCTCGAATTTGAGCTCTGTGATCAGGAGAAATAAAATGGCCAATGATTTTTTTATTCTAATAATGCAAATACACTTTTGCCCCACCACTTTTTAAACATACACAGGAAGTTGTAGACAAGCCTTCCTGATGGCTTCTAACAAATAGAAGCTAAATATGTAAGTACATAAAGGATTTGCTTTACATTACTTGAGCAATGACATGACACTAGAACATGGATTTTGTGGATTTAATTTTTTTTATAAACCATTATCTTAATTCTGTCAGACTTTCACATAGGAATGGTGCTAAGGAGGTGGTCTTACCAGTGATTTTGTTCTGGAATGGTTTTACAACAAGAAGACTTGCATGAGATGAGTGAGAGATGCTGCTGAGCTGCTACCTGCTTCGCCTGTTGCTTCTGGGCCATGGCAGGGCCACGGTGGCTCTCCCCGGCAAAGGAGGGGCTGTGCTGCAGCACCTCCTCACTTAGCTCGCTCTCCAACACCTCTGCAGAGTGATGTGAGCTTCTTACTCCATTTTTAGCTCACCACTGAACTAGATGCTGAACTTGTGAAGAAAAAAGTTATCCATTTTCTTTTTGCAGCCCCACAGATCTTGAGGAATCAAGAGGAAAAGAGATATTAAATCATATGTAACTACAAATCAGATTTTTTTTATTAGCACTGTTTCATGGCTCTGAATTAGCAAAAAAAGAAGTCTTGTAATTTGGTGGAGGAGTGCTTGCCCAGGTAGGGCAAGCAATTTTTGCCTGAGGAAATGCATCCCTAACTCTGGTGCTTGAAATGAGAAATCCTGCCATATTCTGCATGTTTTGAATGAGGTGATATGAGAACTATGTCCTCACCCCTGCCTGAGTTAAGCATGTGCAGAGAGCTTTTTGTGCATTTAAGATCCTTTTTAAGTGAACTGCAGATACTGGCTTCAGATGGGTTTGAATTAAAACCTATTCTTGCTGATGAGCAGTCTGTTTGGAGTGATATGGTCCTGAGTGGGAACCAAGTGTGATATTTCACAGGTTGTCCAGCACTTACTCTGATATTCATAAACTGCGTGCCTGAATGGGAGGGATTAAGAAAGGAAAGTGTGAAAAACATGAGGGTGCTGAGTACAGAAACAAAATCTTGACTCTTTTGAAATGAGAGGAAATGGCATGGATGTCAGAGCAGAGTTTTCTTTTCCTTGCTGTTTTGAGGTTTGTTAGACTGGCAGCCCAACTCGGGGCTGTGGTTACTGCCCTGGAATACTGGCAGTGTAGTTGGCTTGCGGAGTGCAGTATGGATTTAAGGGTGAAGTGATGCACGCAGGCTGTTGGTTTTGAGGTTTCAGTACTTTCAGTTGTGAAGCAGACCTTGTTACATGAGAACAAACTGGTGATGATGAGGAATAGCTTAAATACAGCACTGGCTAGCTGGAGTGTAAAGTATAATTTTTTTAATCTTTGGTTATTACTTACAAATCTAATGAGATTGGTTGCAAAATTAACTTTCTGTGGAGGGTTTGTGAAACTAACAAGAATAAAAATAATGTTTTGATGGGTGAATTATATTCACTGTGTTAGATTGTATTAGGATGGGGTCTTTTCAGTCTAAATTTTAAACATGCCTGGGAATTAAGAAGAAAGACAAAATAGAGTTATTTAAAAGAAAAAAACTCTAGAGCAGCTTCCTACAGAGAAAGCCTTTTGACCTTGAAAGATAAAAACCAGAACAAGTGTAAAATGAAAAGAAAATAATCCTGCTATTAACACAAAGCACTGTAACATGGTATTGTGCATGGCAAAGGAAAAACAGAAAAAGAATAAAAAAATAGATGAGAGGGCTGGAGGCCCTGTGGTGGGATATGCTCATCTATGAAGAAGAAATTGTTTGGATTTCTTCGACCTGGTTTGATCAGTTCCATGATGGTGAACTCTTGCCTCAAATCTGTGCGAACCTTTGAAAATGAAAAGGTTTGGAGGTCTTGAAGCTGCCTGGAGTTGGAAACCTTAAATATGAACTATTTCCAGGTATTTCTATACTTATCATGTTAGATTCTCAAGTGCCCCAATTCAGCATTCACAGCAAAGGAAGCAACACTGCAAAATAAATCGTGGCTCAGTTAGCATGGTAATTAAATGGGAAAACACAGTCACAATCTTGACATTTGTTGTTATGGTGAAGATCATTCCTATGCATCTCTGAGAGAAGTCAGAATATGCATAGCATTGCATATATTGATTCCATGAAGTCATAAACTTTAGAGTTTTTTCAGGTTAAAATACTGACTCGAGTGAACGTGTCTTTTTTGCCTCTCTATGTAAAATTAATACGTATTTATAGGTTGTTACTACTTTTGCTATTTTAATTTTGCACTTCTCCATATGTATTTGTATGAACTTTAAAGGCTAAAAATAGTTTAAAAATAGTTTAAATAGTTTAAATTAGTTAATAGTTTAAAAACAGTAAAACTTTTCTGTTGAGCTTTGGTTATTAGTATATTTAATTCCTTATCCAGAAGAGGCTATTTAAAGATTTTAGGGGTGTGCAACATATGCAGATCACTCCCCCTCTCTACAGTATAGTTGGTTACCAACTGATGAACACTTTGGGGTCGATGTTGTTCAGTGTATCTACTTGTAATTTCGCCCTTCTGTAATAAGGAAAGTAGTCAGCAAGCAAGTATTAAGTATTTTATCTGCAAAATACACAACAGTTATTTCTGCAATATTTAACCAACACCTTTGCTCTGTGTGGGTTCCTTTACAGAGTTTTTTCTCCTCTGCAAAGTGAAATACTGTTGCATATGAAAATTCAAAGGAGAACAAGGAGCTAGGCAGGGCCTCTGCTATAGTTGATACGGCTTGCCAGAAGTCTGTCTTTGAAAAGTTTAGGGGCCACACTTCAGTGGGAATCACTGATGCTTTCAGATTTAAACTGTTTAGTAGGCCAATGGTACTACTTAGCTGGTTCTCTCTTTTAGGAAACCTCACTTGAGAGAATTTACCATGTCTTTAATGATGCTAGCAATATATATAACACTTGAGCAAGGCAGGGGATGTGGGGTTTCAGTCCCTTCAAATGCGTTAAATCAGAAATATGCACAGCAGTGTATTGCCTCAGCAAGAGGTATCCAGGTTTTTCTTAATTGTGTCAAGCTCTGAATTTTCAGTGTCACTACAATTCATCGATAGAGGAACCTCAAAGAGGCACCAGCCTAGAAACCATTTCTTGGTGTGTGTGTGTGTGTATGTTGTTTCTTCTGCTAACTAGAACAGGACTTACTATGGAAGCTTAAGCTTCTTGTTAGTTAAAACAAGAAGGGAGGCAGCAATGCCCTGGAAAACCTGTTTTCCCTTAGGCATCTCTTTTGGACAAGGTCTGTGTTTATGCTCTTTTAACACCTGTTCAGAAAACAAAGCTGAAGTGAAGGCCCGTGGTTTGAATTACAAAATAGCTGCAGAATTGTAATGGTCAGCAAGCTAACAAGCCCATTTTCTTCTATTTTTAGGAAATTTACTCACACTTTTACAGTATCAGTATTCTTTAATATTAAAGCAAAAGATTAAAAAAAAAATTGTGTTTCTTAATCATCTTAGGTTATATGAAACCAATAAAACATCATGGAGACACAAACAAACTTCTTGCTTGCAACATGGCGGTTGCATAAATATTAAATTAGCTCAGGCTGCAAGTATAAAAATAAACATTTCTATTGCATGCCAAATGCTCCACCAGTATTGCTGGAGGGACCTTTTCTATTAACTCCTTGTAATTTTTTTATTTTATTTAATTCAAATAAGTAATTACTCCAGTAATTTCACTTCATCATACATTTTAAGTTAGTGCATAGCTCATGATTATTCCATCAGCTTTGGAATTCTTCTTAAAAAGAAAATTGTGCTTATCTGAGCCCTGGTTTCTTGTGATACAAGCTGTATACAGAAAAAGTAGAATGCTGAATTTACTTCCCTGTTTATGCAAAATAAAAATAAGCAGTGGAGTTCAGAGGAAGTGTTCATGTTATGCACAGAATGCACATGTAAGTATTAGGATTTAATTTTTAATTTTCTATAAAATTTAAGACTGTCACAAAACTTGTAAGTGTCATCTTTTACATTATTATGTTAAGCATGGATTTTGTGGAATGTGATGTTATTCAGGTGATAGTCAATTTGGAGATTAATTATCAGTAGTCAACTATTGTATTTCAGAGTAACTTTATTCTTGAATGAATTTGTAATTGGAAGGGTTTTCAGATCTGCACGTAGCTGTTGCAGAAGATATTTTACTCGTCCCTGCCTGGAAAGGCCAACTTCAGGTGACATTAAGGCAATGTCACTTTCTGATTATAGCACAATACTAGATGTGATAGCAGATGTGACTTTTTTGCAGCTCAGCAGAATATCCAGTTTCTAGATAATACATCATACCTGTAGCAGTGCACTGTTAGGGATGATGGGTTATATAAATATTTCTCTTGTCTGTCCTCAAAATCAGAGTTTAGGAACTTTCTTCAATAGAAAAAAAAAAAAATGCTACTTAGGCTTGCTTATTACATAAGTTTTGCCATGTTGCTCTTTCTGCTGACAAATCAGTGGTGTAACAAGTCTGCGCTCTCCTTGCTTCAAATGTGAGTAAATGTAGCAAGAGTAGCTGTGTTGGGTTATGATGACCAGGATTATGTTTTGGGTTCTGTCAGTGTAAGAGTGTGTTTTTTTTTTTTTTTTGTTTTTTGTTTTTTGTTTTTTTAAAGGGGAGGGGGGGGGCATAAACTTGAGGAGATAGTGGATCCTAACTTGTGAGATTTTGCCTGAATGTTCCTTCCTGGCCACAGAACAACTTAAATTCCCTGACTGTAAATATGTCAGAGAGTGTTAAGGTGGTGGTATCAGCTCACTGTGGTCTCACCTGGGTGTCTAGTAAAGCCCTTAGTAGACACTGGCAGTCATAGACCCTTGGTCTGGCCCACTATGGCTTGTCACTGTGTTATTCCTGTTCCTATGAACATAAGTAAATCACTGGTGATTTATTTCATGAATCATTATTGATTCTAAATAGAGTCTTTGTTTTTTTTTCTTCAAGAATACTGTAGAGTGGTCTTAAATGAAAAAAAATGCTAGAGCCTGATGTCTGGCTTCATTTTATAAAAATGTTAAAAAAAAAAAAGTAGGAGCAGAGATACACCATAAAAGAAACAAGCAGATCCTTGGCTGTAATGTTCAACTAATGCATCATAGACTGTAGGTTCTAATTTTAGAGCTACAGTAATCAATGTGATCTCATGTTTACTATGAAAACTGTTTTAGTTGGTTTAGCCAAATTCATCTACATAGTAACACACTGGAATTATCTTGGGAAAGAGGACCTTATGTTTGTGCAGTAGAACACAAGTAGACCTGCAAACAGTTTTGCAATGCTTCTGTACAACAAAATTTAGATTCTCATCGGAGTGTTAATGTGCTAATTTAAGCTTTCTGAAACTGTGTCCTCTCTAATAAAGCAACTATGACTGTTTAAGAAAGAAACTCTTTGTTCCATCATCCTGAGTAGAGCTGGCAAGAAAGAACTTAGGTGTTCCTTTCTACCTCCACACGTATGTTCCAGCTGGGTGACAGATTTGAAGTAGTTAGAATTTATTGAACTTCTACACTTTTATTTCCAAACCAAATGGTGTGGAAATTGAGCAAACATGGTTAAACTAGTTAAAAGGATGGAGTCTGACTGGGTATCTCACCTCTTTTTGCCATAAGAGATTTTCTCTTCAAAAAGTACCCTTCTAAATTCAAATTGTCTTCAGATAAAAAATAAATACAAGGAAATCTTTGCAAATAGCAACTGGAGTCACCAGAGATGCTGGCAGTGGTCTGTCTTAAGTATTAAAACATTGGGACTGAGTGCTAAAGTATTTCATGGTCTTCCCTGAAGAAGATTGTTTTAATCAGTAAGTGATCTCTCACTTCTGAATGATGTTTAAACTTAAAACAGTGGGAGGTATTTAGTAATCTCTTACAACTTCAATCATGTTTAATTGTGACTATAGACATTGAAAATTTTCCAGTTTCCTGTCTAGTTTCCAGCCTGAAATCATCACCAATTCTTCTAATGTCAGATATGCTGACTTAGGCCAAAGTGACAGCTTGCAATATTGTCACAGCCATTCATCAAAGCATTATTAGCTTGATACTCTATTCCATCTAATTTATTTTAGGCTAATGTTTCTAATACATCATTTATAATTTGGCCTCTTAATACAGTGCTGTCTCTTAGATGAAATAGTGTTGCAGGAAATTCCCAAAAAGATGTAGTTGTAGAACGTAGTTTCTGTGGCTAACCAGTTGTTGCTTCTGATAGAGTTCTGAAAGCTGAGTCTTGTTGTGAATCCTTTGTCTCTAATGTCTTGTTTCTGCTGGATGATAGGGAAGATTATTCCAAACTGAAGGAGGTTGGTGTCACAAAATGTTCCAAGCTAATTCCTTCAGAAGCAGGGAATGCGTAATATTTGTGCAAAGCTTAATCAGTTTTATGAACCTCATTTAATGAAAGTACAATTTAGTAGTTCTTTAAATTGGTCTGGTAACGGGAATTTGTTTTACTGGGAGAAATCTTTGTGCTTTACTGCAAATACAGTAAACTGAGATGGCCACTGCATGTGACAGATATGGATAGAAGAGTTGATGATGTGGTATGATGTGCAGGGAGCTGGGCAGCTGAGCTAGCTGTGCTCTTACTGCATTAAGAAGGATATAAGATTTTTACATTACTGAAAGCTTCTGTTTGCCTTTGTGGAATATATAACAAAAAACATTTCCAAATGTAAATGTGTTAAAATTCTTCAGGTTATGATTGGAATTCCTCTCCTACATTTTTAAAGTGTTTGATTGTCATATGTTTCCGCACAAAGTCAAGCACTCAAACCAGTACAGGGAATTGCTTGGAGTGTGCATTAGAGACACTGACCAAATAACAGAGCATCAGGCAGAGAATCCAAACTCCTATGTCTCAGTATTATGCGGTTAAAGAAAAACCTGTCAACATCAGACATATGCACAATCTCTCCTCTTCCCAACCTTTCAAGAAAATAAAATCTTGTACATGCAAATTTTCTTATGAAGCTATTTTTGCATTAAATAAATCACTTGCATTAGTGTCTCAGTTCAGGAGAAGTGACATGCGATCTTGCACCATGTCTCATCAGACCAGAGTAACTGGAAGCAATGGCAAGTGAATGTGACAACTCCTGCCAGGCCTGAGACATGCAGTAGTGTTATCTCCCAGTAACGAGGACAATAATGTGTGTCATGCTCGTTAGGCCTTTTTTTAAACTTTTTACCTCTGGTGTGATACAGAGCAAAAACAGTACTGAATGCTAAGTGTGCCAGAGCAATGTCTGACTCTGACATAAGCAGAGGAAGCCTGATCCTCGGCACTGGAAGAGCGATTCTGCCCTCGGGGCCTGCGCCTTTGCTGTTGTTCCTCTGGATTGACGTGGGTACTGAGAAGCCCAACTATCCTGGCTGTGCTTGCGGGGCAAGGGTGGTGTCACAGCAGCCTGTGACACTTTGTGAAGTTACCATGCTATGTTGAGATGCGTGCGCCTTGCTGTTTGACTATCAGCCAATAAAATAAAGAAAGAATATTAATTTAAAACCTTGAGGGAATGGTTGAATTGAGAGGTGTGGGAGGAAAAAAAGCTAGTTTCTTTTCATAATTAGAATAGCTCTATTACAGCTCTCTCTTGCCTTCCTGTGTGGAAGAAGGTAACAGCTTGAAGAGAAAAGGAGGGAGAGTGAGGTACAGTACTACTCTTAGATAACAGCACTATGTTCTTCAGTCACAGTGCAAACAGTAAGGGCAAACTGAATAGAATAGTTCAGGTTGGACCCCCTTGCTTACCAAACTCTTTCTGAGAGGAGTCTGGGTGTGGCTGGATCTAACCCTAGTCCCAGATTCTGGTTAAGAGTTTGACTAAGGGGTTTGTGCACAGTTACAAAGTCAAGTTTACAAGTTCAGGAAGAGAGCGTGCTATAGTCGCTTACCATGAATCTGTAGTGGCAAGGATCTCTTAACCCTGGGGAGGATCCTTGAGAGGCAACCCTACTCAACAGGAGATCCTGGTGTGCATGCAAGGAAAGCTCAGTGGGCTCTCAGGCTGTCCCCATATTTATGGGATAAGATGACTGACTTATAGTCATTCTTTCAATTCAGAAATGACTGTTGGCTGGTGTACACACAATTAGCCTTATCATCCCATCAGGACTGTTATTGATGGATAATGTCTGAGTGGGGGAAGAAATCAGGGAGGCAACTACCAGGATCAGATAATGTGGTAGTTAACACCTGAATAGGGCTGTGTGTAAGAAGTCAGATTGAGCTGGGGAAAGGAGCACATCTGTCAGTTTACCAAATTTCAGATTGTTTTCTTAATTAGACCATCACTGTGTCTGCAGCTGAAAAACAGAATGAAGAGATTCCTTTTCCAGTTATGAATGCTTCTCACAATCTCTCCCCTTCCCAAAGACTGACATGATTTTTCTGAGATCAGAAAGGTCAGGGCTATTCTGCTTCCATTTGGCCGCATTTCAAGCACGTTGGGGTATTGTTCTGATAAGCAGCACTGGAGAGAACAACAGATTTGTGGCACATTACTTGGACTTGACTGCACCAATTACAGGACAGGCATGAACAGAGCAGTAAATCTCCTGGGAAGAAGACTTCCCCATATGCATGTGTAGTGGGGCCAGGGCTTTTCTGGCTTTACAGTAGTCTTGCATAAGTTATTGGGAATAAATATGTCTCAAAAGGGTAAATTAAAGGAAAATTATCACCTTTAATTGTGAGGATTTAATTGCAAGCTAATTACAGAGGCTTCAGTTAGATAGTAAGAGCTGTTATTATATGACTGAGATGTGTCTCAGAAAAGAAATGGGTGTGCATATGTCCCCTGCAGGGAGATCTGCTTATTTTGGGGGGGGGGGGAATACAGATGTTTGAGTGCTGTTGTTCCAACCTAGTTGTTGTAACTGAATATAATTTTGTTAAAAAAATAGTTTGAAGTTTAAATACCTTTAGTAAATAGGTGAAACTGTTTATCATCAGTTGGATCATGTGTGTATGCAGTTATGAGGTTAACAAATTAATAGCTATGTTTCTTAAATTATGGGCTTTAGCATAGACACAGTGAACACAGCAACTGGGAGACTTGATCTTCCTAACAATAGTTAACCTTTAACCACTATAAAGTAGGCAAGGAACAAAGACACTGAATCTACTTGTGCAGAAAATTTGATTTGTATATAACTTATTTATGCATGCATTGTGAAAAGTAGGCAACAGATGTTACTGTTAAATTAATGCCTACTTGAATTTCTCCCATAATTTGTTAGCATTCCCCTATAGGAATATTTTTAAAGCAAAATTGCAGTTGGAGTCTGGGAAGTCATTGTATATTCAGCTTTCTCCATTATTTAGTCATTTTAATTAGCTATTAGAACAAGGGTGTTTCTACATTAATAGTTAAACTAGAAGAGCACTAATTGATCATTAAAAATGGAGGAACTTTTTTACTCATAGTACTTGAATTCTTTTTTTCTCCCAAGCATGCTATAAGCTATACTAAAGTTATTACACTGAAAGATAAATCCTTATCAGGTGCATAAAAGAGAGGTTCTCAATCAAATTGAATTTAGAATCCTTACAAAAGAAGATAGTTTTGTTTTTTGAGCAGACACATGCCTGCTTAAAGAGAGAGCAGATTGTCATTCTATGCTTCTCTTCCCTTCCTAGACTTCCCGTGTAGTCTATTATTAATTTCCATTACTGTTTTTTTTAATGCTCTATTGGAAGAAAGTCCTGCAGCAATTTCAGAGCAAGATATGTAGTCTGTAAATACTCACTGAAGTATAGATTAGTCTACATGCATTTATGGAAGAAAAAGCACATGGTATCCACAGAGGGAATATGTGAAGAGAAAAGGGTGATTTTGCTGGAAGATGAAAGCAAGGAAGAAGTCAGAAATGTGGTAAAGACAAACATGTTAGGTCCTGGCTCTAGTTCTGTGTAGAGTTCTGCCATTTACTGTGAAGACTGTAAAACTGTCAAAATGATTTTGTCATTAGGGTGGCAATCTTTTTTTAATAGGAACCTCCAGCCCCTGCAAGTTTGAGAGAAGCCCCAAGGAGCCCATCTGTTGTTGTATAGTGGCTCATCTTTTAAGTAAATAAATTACTGCTGCTTTTTTGTGCTGTGTGTGGGCCTAGAACAATAAATAATGGACAAAATTTGCTTAAAAACAGAAGTACTACAGAATCTGTACAATATTTCATGTGTTTCAAGAAAACGTGGAGTCTGAGGTCTCTGAATCAGCTGAGAGCAGATGGAGCAGCCAGATGTGGAATGTGGCCAGCATTCCCAAGAGTTACCTTGTCAGTGTATTTCCTAGTCAATAAGTTTCAAGGAAGTGATAGTACTGACAGAAGTTCTCTACAGAAAGCAGAGAAAATGGGATATTTCCATGGTGAATTAAAATGCACACGTTGCTGAGCACTGAAAAGGAATTAAGGCAAACTGAGTAACTTCATTTTAAAAACAACTGTGAGCATTAATTGTCATAAATTCAGAACTAATTGAAAACATGTTGACAAAAATTGGACCAACAACTTGTCATTTTCAAATCTGAGTTAAATGAAAGTGCTGAGAATAAATTACCAAGTCTGATTCAGACTTGTTTTAAGTGTTTGGTGCCTTTATTGCATGTGGAATATTTCACTATACAGCCAACAGAGGAGGCAGCAAAATATCACAAGGTCTTGTGTAATATGACTTCTTTTCTAGATAAGGTCAGGATGTGCTTTCTAAAAGATAAAAAAAAATCTGGAAAACCTTCTCTGCTTGTAGATGCATGAGTCAATCCAATAGTGATTCTGTCCTGGGTGAGACTGAGATCCATGTACCATCTCCTATCCTCTCTCCTCATAACGAGGAAGTAAATCTGGGAACCTGGGTTGTAATGTGTAGCCCTCAAAAGGTCCATCTGGGACCCATAACTGGATAGCTAAGGAAATCTGAGGTTTGATACTCAAAAAGGACATGCAGCAGACTTCTTATTTTCAGGAGACATTGAACAGAGAAACACAATGCCAAGGCGGGGGGGGGGGGGAAGCCCACACATTTTTTTACATTATTTATACTGTTTAAAAGATACAGTTCAGAAAGGAAAAACTTACCTCTGAGTTTTCTGTGAACATACAATACAAAATTTATTATCTGATCCCTGCCAAGATGACTTAGTTATTTTTCAACTTATTTTCACTGGATAAACTTTACTCTTGCATTGCTTTCAGTGTTGTAGTCATGTTAGCTCACTATTCAGAAAGTATTATGCTCATAGCCAGGTACTCTATATCTAACTTAATGAGCTTTTCTTTTTCCAGCATTATGTATGGGTATGTGATGGTGTATAATGATCTAGTTAGCACTCTGCAGTTCCCGGTTGTATGGCGTTAATTGAGTTTTCTGATTGTTACAGTATGAGACTTGGAACATTTTTAAGAAAGCTGAAGTTTTATGGAGCAGGTATTCAATCTTGGCAATGTTCTGTGTGTTGCTCTAACTGTAGTGTGAGAAGAAATCCAGCCTCTCTGGTGAACGGAAATGAACCAGGGGTATATCCAGATGAGTGAAGGAAATGGCTGTTTTGGAAGCAATCAGCAATGTCAGCTTTCTTGTTTTGAAGTATACTAAAAAAACTTCGTATTGGGATATTTGAAAATTAAATTTACTGTGCCTCAGAATTCCAGAGAATATAATGTAAATCAGTTTTTTTTAAAAAGCAAGGTAAAATTTTATTTGCGTTCCATTATATCTTCCATATGGAATCTTTATATGGGGATAAATGCAAGAACTTTAAGGCTGGTCATATTCTTACACAGCTAATTAGCACCACAAATTTTAGTTTCACTAACTTGCTGGGTCAAGTCGATAGCCTCAAGGATAGGAAATCCATTGAGTTGTTTTATTTGAAGTGTGGTAAATACTTTAATGTTTTGATGAGAAGGCAGTTGAGAAGATTTAGTCTATCAATGTTCACTCAATACATATTTTCCATTGTACTCTGATGTTTCTGTAACTTAGTGTAATTGACCTTAACTTAATAAGCCTTCCTAAGGTTACTCTTACACCAAAGATAATCTCCTATTACTTAGTCTTAGGGATTTTCTGTATAGCTCAACACTTGAGTATTTGCACGTTTAAAATACCGACTCCAGACTCTCTGCTACCACTTACCGACTCGGCCTTGTATTTGTTGTAAGGGCGTTTGGTAGCAGGTAGGTGGATATTTGTTCGGTTTCCACAGCAACTTAGCACTTGCTTTAGCCTGGAAGAAAGCTTCAAGAATATTTTTTGCTCTACCAAAAAAATTAAAAACGTACGCGCTTGTATGTGTTTGTGGGTAAATAAGAAAATAAACTATTGGTGTGGTTTTTTGGGGGAGGACGGGGAGAGGAGGAAGATATTTTGAAGTGTGTTGGATTATTTAGATACCTAAAAACAACAAGAAAAAGAAAATGTATTAGGATTTGTTTCACTAGTTCTAAATTTGGAAATATTGTATTCATGTCATGAGGAAATTAAACTGTATGGTTTCTGTAAATCAGAAGGATCATCCTTGTGGTATGATCAGTTCAGATCTTCAAGAAGTTACAAAATAGCTTCTGGTTTATATGAAATCTGAGCCGAGAAAGCCTGCCGCTTGCATGTGAGAGGGTGCCGTCTCCAGTCTGATTGGCAGGAATAAGACTGAGTAGAGAAGATGTCTACGAATGCTTTGAATGATAGTCTTGCTTTTGGGAAATGTTGAAAGTAATGTGGGAAACAAATATTGTGGCTACAAAGCTTAGAAATAGCATAAAAGTCAACTTGAGTTACCCATAGCTTTCAAAGCCTTCTCAGCTTGAAAGCTTTTTAGCTCTATTTGTATCAACTCCAGTAAATATTTATAAGATTTCCTTTGTAATTTTGTTTCTGTAATGAACATAAAGATTTATCTGGTAATCATGAAGTTGTCTTTGATAGTTATCAAGCCAATGTGATAGTAAGCAATTAAAATGTATAATCAAAACTGAGCAGAGAACAAATCTCTGCTTTACTTGGCTGCCTAAAGCCTGAAACCATGCACTAATTCGTGCTTGTTTTTATTATATTAATGTTTTAAATTTTTTCCCTTGATTAAAGTCATGTCGCTCAGGATTACAACATTGCAAATGCTTTTGTAATATTTTAATGAGGAATCCTGTGTTGTAATAAAAAAAAAAAACACCTCTTAAGACTATATTTTAATTCCAATCTCTTTGTTTAAAAAAAAAAAATTGTAATCAACAGCTTTACCTGATTTTACCTATGTTTAGCAGGTTTACTCCATTGAGATTATTTGCTTTTTATCTCTTCTAAACTCTAAAATTTGAGTTGTGTTTTTCTAAAACACATCACTAAAATTAAACGAGCTCACTATTGGTTGAGTTTGAGAGGAATCAAAAATTTTAGTAGGCACTTTTATCCCCAGAGGAATGATACCAAAGTGGATCAGTTTGTACTGGATAACAGGTAAAGAATACTTGTAAGGCAGGAAGAGGATCAGACCTCAGGTCACTAGTATGTCTTCTGAAGCCAGTCCTAATACCAGCAAGAATGGCAAATTTCCTTTTTCTTTAGCAATATCTATATTTATTCCAAACATAGTATTGCTCATTGGTTTGAAGCTGGTGATTCTGATGCCTAGCAGAGCATGGACAGTGCCCAGTCTTGACTTGAAGTGGAAAATCTGCATTTTTTCCCAAGTCTGATGCTATATTGTGTATCTGTGAGTAAGAGGCAGGGTCATGAGAAGCATGACGAAGGTCTTAGCCTAATATAACTAGCAGCCTTGCTTCACAAGGTTGCAATATGGGCTGATCATTTTTGGTCATGATATGAACTTCTGCTTATACGGGCCACTATGTTTTTGTGAAGAACTGTTCATTTACTTCAGAAAAATGCTCCAAAATTAAGATTAGATTTTGAGAATATTTTTAGTGCAGAGCCCTTAGTTATTCTGTCTAAATACTTGCAGACAAAATACAGATTCAACTAGTACCCACATCTTGCATCAGAGTAGACAGTATTAGCTTCTGGGATATAATAAATCCATTGGGTCCAGTGCTTGAATTAACATAATTAAAGTTTCAGCACATTGTTGTAGGTCATAGTAAGAAAATGTTTAATCTTTCTGCATTCATCTGTGTACACTGAAGGTATGAGGAGGTCTGTGGAGACTGAATTAAATTTAAATGTATCAGAAATAAGCAGAGTGTTATAAGAAAAGTGGCAAAAAGATAGATTTAGCTTTGTTGGGAGCTGTTCATAATTGTTTTTGTTCTAGCAATAAAAGATCCAGCAAAATTGGGTCACTACTCATATTACAGCTCATTTAATGAAAGAAAGCTGTGTGTCTAGTGCAGCCAAAATACAGAATTATCCTGCATCTGCCTGCTGAGGGATGTGGGATTTTTGGTTCAGTTTCTGTTGGATTGTCTCTCGTCAGCTACTGCTGTGGGAAAAGCCGCTTCCAGAAGAGGGGATTGGGAGGACTGTGCATCTGCGCCAGTGCGTTGAGTGACAGTGGCTCTGCTCAGGGGCTGCCAGCCACAAAGCTGCTACTGGCTTAGTGTGCATGGAAGGGTGTCTTACAAAACCTCATGCTGCACCTGAAGACTGGTAAAATTAACAGGAGCACTTCATGCACTTTTGAGGCAAGCCAGGAAACATCCAATATTACTATTAGCTCTCACTTGCCAAGGAGGAGTATTTAGATGTTGATTACTGTATCTTCAGGAATGTGCCAGGATGCAGTTTGTCTTAATACAGTTTTGGAAATCCAAGGTTGGCTGCTGAATTTCAGTGGAAATCTTACATTTAGCAATAGATTTTCTGAAATAGATTTGTGTTTTTATATATGTGCATCTAAAGTCAGTTATTTGTGTCATTCTGAGATGCCAACTTGGACAGCTCTTGTGCTCTGCTTGGAGCTGTACAAAGAGGCTAAAGAGTTTTTTTTAAAAAAAAAAAAGGTAAGGAAAAAAAAAAAAAAAAAAAAAAAAAAAAGGAACTGAAATCACCTAACTTGATGGCAGCATCGTATATATTTTGGTTCTCAGCTGGTTTGTTGTATAGCAGCATGGGAAAGCTGCTTTCTAGCTTTATTTGGAGGTGGAGGGAGAACATGAATTAGAGGGACATAGCAGTGCAAAATAGAAGCTGCATAAGCTAGTGGATGTATCAAACAGTAATCATAATTTGATGGTACTAGCTTGGGCATGTTGCCTGCTTTTGCTTATAAAAGTGAAATAATATGATGCACTCACCGTCTCCATATGTGCAGACTAAAAATAAAAAATAATCTTTTATTAATAAAATGATCCAATCCCATTATCCTGGAGTTAATTTGTTTTGCCTCCAAACTTCTGTTTAGCAGTGAAAAAGGACCCAAGCAAAAAAGCCTTGGTAAGGAGCAGGCAGCTAGTCTTGCAGACTTGTTCAGTAGTATGTAAGCACAATTTACTTTAAACAACTGTATCACCAAAATCCTATTTTATTTGAACACACACGTTACCTCAGGAGCAGTACTGAGGGGAGAGATTCTAATATACTTTAAACACAGCATCCTGTTAGTACCAAAATTGAATGCTATAGGGGTTGCAATCAAAACTCTTGGAGAATCTGTAGGGAGTTGGAGCCTTGAGGAGAACTGCGGGTACCAATTACAGCATAAGCTCTTGACTGGCAGCAGCAACACTTCCCCCTCTCCCCTAGATGTTCAGAAAGGTTTAAATAACTTTAGGAATGTAATAACTGGCCTGATGTTTCAGTGGTGATTACTAGTGTTTTGTGTGACGAACACTTCAATTTTAATTGATTTGAAGTTATCTAGAGTAGTTGCCAAATGACTTAAAGCCTAATGGTGTGTGCTCAGCAGAACCAAATAACTTGTGTACTGTATGGAAAGGGTTTTGGTTTACTCATTTTCTCAGGGCATTATAAAATAGAATGAGATTTCAGAAAACTTTAAAGCATATTCAGCAAACCACAGTAAACACTAGGCTGTAGAATAAGGCAGAATTACTACCTTACTCATTTTATAAAATGAGTGTTTTCTGAATGTGTGCTTGTCACTCTGGCTGCTGCACTGTGGTATTTCCCTAATGTGGCAAACGTAAGACCTAACTGGCCTCTGGGGCTGAGTGTCTAAACAGCTCATGAGTAATTACTGGGGACCTTTGAAGCACAGGCATGGGAAGAGAAAAAGTGGAGGTGGCTAGTAAGAGCATTTGTGTTTGAATTATGATTTGAAGCAAATTTTCAGTTATTTTATACCATAGGGAAGAGAAAAAATCATATTTTTTCTGAAGGAAATGGAAGTAGTTTGTTATTGCCTGCAGTTTGTTTAGCTTTTTTTTTTTTTTAAACCTCTATATAGCATTTTGTAGTTTTTGTGTTCAGAGACTCAACCACCTGCTCACCAAACCTGGGGTCTTTGGCAGGGGACCAGGTCATGTTCAGAATGTTTAAGGAGGACCAGACTGTGCCACTTGCAGAACTAGGTTGTCTGTGACCCAGACTTCAGTTTTGCATTTGTCAGTGAGTGGGGACATGGAAATGAAAAAGAAAGATTCTGTCTGAGGATAGAGACTTCATTAGTTGATGTGTAACTTGTATCTCTGAGATGAGCGCATGTTTCTGTGTCATCCTCTGTGTCTGTCCATATCCTTTTTCTTTTCCTGCCCTTTCCCCTCACCTGAGAAATGTGATCTTAGGTTCTGTATTAGATGTGCTTAATGGTGTGAATCTGTCAAATTATCTATTACTGTAAGTCTTACCTTCTTAGGCATATTTATTGCATAAATAACAGGATAAATTATCTGTTGCGTAAATATGCTGTCTTGGGTGGAATTATACCAGCAGATAATTTGACCCAGTCATGACAGCAAATCCTTGCTCTAAAATGTCAATACAGCACTACTGTCCAATTATTTTTATACATGGCTAATCCTCTTTCATTTTTACAGTATTACTGCAGGCTTCTAAAAAAGGCTATTGGTAGCATCTCAGTAGGGAAGACTCCTTATCTAACAACTTCAAAAATGTATTGACTTCTAGAAAAAAAAAATCAGTAGGCAATACTGAATTCACAAAAAAAAATCAAAAATGGTAAATACAGAAGATAATGAAGACAGATTATTCTGCTACTTCCTGAGGTTTCTTTGGTTTTTGTCAGATTTGCAAAGGAAAGTTCATGATAATTAGAAAATCATTCTATTTTATAATACATACTTAAAATGATCCTTCTAGGATGAATGTAGATATGCCTCTCATTGATTTAAAAAAAAAAAAAAAAAGTCAGTGCACTGTTAAATACTATCTAAAAATATGGCTAAACCAAGAAATCTACTGACCAGTTTAAAAAAAGTCTCATTAAAAAAGTATCAGTAGTAGGTCTTTAGAAGCCATGTTTATGTATAGCAAGCTGGTAGCTTATTAAAACATAATTAAAGAATGAGGAAATGCTGGAAAATTGCTGTTTCTGAATATAGAAAAATATATAATTGTTACTTTAAGAGAACTGACAGATATGTTAAAAGTTTCACATCATTTTGAGTTTTATCACTTATGAGGAAAAGCTTTAGATAAACATACTGAAAAGGGGAAGGCAATTGTATATGTATATGTGTGAGATATATATATAGATATATGGTATTTTGCTGCTGTACCTCCAATGGAAATGGACTTGTTTTTGTTAAGCATCACTCTGGTCTTCAGATACGATTGCACACTTGCAGTGGCTCCTGATTAATGAGAACATCAGGCAGTGTGTGCCTTAGCCTACCGGTGCCTCTCGGCAGGAATTACTGTGCAATAAGCGTGGCCTCCAGAGAAGAGAAAGCAAGATAGATGAAAGAAGGGGTAGGGACTGCAGGGGGAGAACTGAAGCAGAAAGGAAAGAAAAATAAAAGTAATATAGGTCCAACTGCTCCTAGGCAGAAATATCACAGTCCTACTTAAGTTTATATCGTCATAAAAAAGTCATAAGCATAAAGGTTTTATGTATGTTGGGAAGCCATTTAAGTGTTTTATGTGTGGTTTGAAATAATCATTTTATGATTATGTACAAGTGCTCTAAATTTGCTCCCAAATGTCTGCTGCTTTATTTCTTCATCTCTTTTTTTTTCCCCATTTATTCACATTTATAATACAGATACAGTTGGTTGCACTTCTGCCTAAATATCTGTATAGGTGTTAGTCTGAAAAATACAGAGATTGTTCAGCTGTGTTTCTGGTCGTGATCCTGGTGGGAGCAACTGTGGTCATAAAAGTACCTTCAGTAAAAGTAACTGGAATAGCACTTCATTTGCCTCTATTCTAAAACACATTTTTTTGTGTCCTTTAGTTTTAATCTAGATATGCAGTTGATACTTGTTTCCAGGGAGAACTGTGACCATTCTGATCGCAAACGAAGTGTTTTTTGCAGTATTCATCACCTGATTGCTTATGTGCTGTCCTTATTTTTTCATCTAACCGCATTCATAGGTAGCAATTTTAAAAATCACACCTTTAAGTGTAGTCCGTTTATGGAGGAAAGTAGTTTTATTTTTGATCAAAATTCAGAACCAGTTAAGTTGAAAATATATATGTTGTTACTGAAGATCCACCTTACTGTAAATAGAAAATGAATACTCTTAAGGACTAAATATTAAGAGTATATAGGGATATTGTGAAGCCTATTTTTGATGCTTAGTTAGAGATGCTGTGTGTATTTAAAAAAAACAAACAAACAAAAAAAAACCACTAGGCATCTACTTACTTTTGAAATTGAAATATGGTGGCTAATATTGTTGGTCGAGTGGCAAAGCTTTCTGACTCCCTACTTCATCTGGCCATTTTTTATCTACTTATTCCTGGGAGCTGAAGTCAACTCTGAGAAAACGAATGCAAGAGAAAGGCAAGTGGCTGCTCTTACTGGTGCTCATGCTATAGGGTTTACTAAAAGAAGGTATAGTTTCATATGGATTATTAGTCATGCAATACTGAGGTGAGACAACAAAATCCATGTAGTATTTTTGGCTAATGCTCATTCTGCTTTGGAAAGTTTTGAGATTATTATTTGTATCAATAATGCTTAAAAAAAAAGTTCCTTTATTTACGGCTGAAGCAATAGTTAATTTAACTTTACTGGGAACAGCTTGTTACAGAAATGCTGGGAATTATATGCTCTGCTTCTGCAAAGATGCTTAGTTCAAAAAGTACTAGCTGGGAACAGTACCCCAGAACAGCACCTCTACCTGCAAAAGCAAGATCGCTTCAGTTAAAATTTAAGTTTTTCAGGCCTCCTTCACTGCTGCAGATATATTCCTGCTTTTTGTAGCAGATCTATTCCTGCTAGGCTCAGTTGCTTGGAAACACGCTGCTCGCCTTGAAGGTGAGAGCTGTTCTCTTAGGCGGTATCCTCAGTGGACTGGAAGACGTGATGGAAGATTATTCACATATTTATTTCCTATGTTTATGGGAAGCTATAAAGAGTTGCAGGTATTCTCTGTCCTACAAGTTCTTAGGCCAAGTGCAAACATCTTTTTCCCTTCATTAGTTTAGAGGTAGAGGTCCCTTCGGTGATGCAAATCTGAGTGCGTGTTTGGAGCAAATGTGCTAGTTGTGGATAATACTCTCTAAAAGGCATTTGGTTTGGCTTCCCTTTTACAAATCACTTTTGTTGACCTGATTCTTATTACAAAGACAAATGCTATGTATTTCTGTACTCCCTCTCATTTCAGTACAAAACTGGCTTCAAAAAGAGGCTTGTTATGCACCTCTTACCGTTGCATCAGCCTTCCCTGTGCATCTGTGCAAAACTCCCTCTCAGGCAGTGCTTAATTTAACAGGAGTTAATTAGGATCAGAAAATGGCTGCTTGTTTATAATTGCATCCAAACCCGAGGATATGCTGTACTAATCCCATAATGGTGTGTGATGCTGTCAGGGACATGGATGCTCAGGTAACGATAGAAAGCTTCAGCTGGTGGCATCGGAGGTTTTTGGTATCAGGTCATTCAACTACTTTTTAAAATTATGGAGAAAAATAATGACTGTTTCTGCCACCTTGCTGTGGGGATGACAGAGCCCTGGCACAGGCTGCCCAGAGAGGCTGTGCAGGCTCCTTCTCTGGAGATCTTCCAAACCCACCTGGCTGCCGCCCTGTGCCCGTCCATGCTCCAGGTGTCCCTGCTGGAGCAGGGGGCTTGGACTAGGTGATCTCTAGAGGTCCCTTGCAACCTCAGCCACTCTGTGAAATACCTCATTTTTGCTCTTGCAGGATCTGTTTTTTGCCAGCTGTAGCACGCAGAGTTCTCTGACGAGGCTTTCTCTGTATTTGCTTGCTTCAAGTGATCTGGAATCACAAGCCTCTCTGCTGGGTGTTTGTGTGATTGCCTGAGGTAAAATCCTGTGTCAGGCACGAGTAAAATCCTGTGTTAGGCACAAGCAAGGATGCGTGAGGACCCTCGTCTGGCATGAGTGACATATGAGTGGGCGGCCATGGGCACTGGGATCCCGTAGGACTGCAGGGTCCCTTGTGATGAATTGACAGTTTTCAGTTCAGCTGCGGAGCTGCTCCATGGGAGTCCAGAGGCCTGGGAAAGGCCTTGGCAAGTCACTTGGCGCAGTTTCTTTCTTGGCAGAGTAATGGGTGCCTGTATTAGCATAGTGCCAGCTTTGCTTCCCAGCAGCAGACCTCTGTATCCCTTAGGGAGTTCTCTGGAGAAAGTAATGCAGAGTCAAAGCAGTTCTTCTCTAGGTACCTGTAGCTGTGTTATCTGTTCGATATTTTACTGCTGATTCTTAATTTAATAAGAATGCCTTTAAAATGATTGTGTCCAAACTTGTCTTTTTGAGTAATTCTGTTGTTATGATGTGACCTGTTCATGTAGGACTTTGTAATGTGCTGCTGTTAATGATAGTTTAAGTGGTTAGTGATAGGAGTATTCATAAGAAGAAGCTTCATTTATTTTCTGCTTGTACCAGTCTGTAGTATTTCTTGTGCACTAAGATACCCTTTCCTGTTGGCTTTGCACTCGCTCCTCAAATGCAGGATTGTGGGTTGTTTGTTTGTCATGATTAGTTTATAAATGATTAGTGTGTAAAATAAGAGCTAAAAAAGTATTTTCAGGGTGTGTTTTTTTCCCTCTGCTGAATATTTTGTTTATTCTCTAATAAGAGAGGAATAAGATAGTATAACGTGACCATTAAAGCTGAACTTGTTTTTCAGAATATTTTCTGGAGTTGGTAGCTATTTTTGTGTTAGTCCGCATGGTTCTGTAATAGTAACAGCTCTTTACATACAAAGGTTCACACTATGACTGTAGCTGTTTGTTTATAGCAAGCTGTGATCTTCCTTATTCGCTGATGTACATGGAATAAAAGCCTATCTTGTTTATAATTCAAGATTTGCTTCAACATTACAGTAATAGGCTGACAAATAAGATGCTTGGGAGTACTGATTTGGGGACACTTAAAGAATATGTTACAATGTTCTGTATCCTTTGTAGTGTATCCCATATTAGCAGAGAGAAGAGCCAGTGTTTTTATTTACCTAATTAGGGTAAGGAAAGGAAAAACCTGGGAAGAAGCAGTAGGCCAAGTTCTAGCTGTGTGTTTAGAATCCACATAATTTTCTTCTGAAATTATTTTCCTTGACTGCTCAGCCAAGAGCTCTTCAGAGGACATGAAGAATTGGTGTTGTGGAGGGGAGAAGGAAAAGAAGGATGGAAGTGCGGGGGTGTTTTGTTTGTTTGTTTTGAGAAGTTAGCTCAAATGGGATAACAGAACCCCTTATCTGTAGCATATTGGTTCTTCATCAAAAAGAACTGATTTCATTTTAAGTGGACTATCTGTTCAGCATTTGAATTCATAATTTTCTAGCATTATCGTAATATCATTTCATAATCATTTTTGGTTAGTGTATTGGTTTGGGGCTTACTATTTATATTAAGCAGACAGTTGCTTGTGTGGCTGAGTGCATGATTTAGGTGTGTAGGCCAGTAAACCTTCTTCATGTAATTGGCAAGCCCGTTAAATTCAAATATGGGTACAAAAGGTAGGGGGGAAAATGTTGTATTCCAAGTTTCTCTCTTTAGATCCTCTGAGGGATTAATAGAATAATATAGTCTGGTCTTCTGAAAGGGCAGTATGCTGAGAGAGCTTGTATGTGACACATCCTGAAATAACTTTTTGTTCAGTCTTGCATGCCATGTGTAAAAAGAGTTCCCATCAAGTGTAATGACAGACCAGAAGTTTTTGATTTTTGTATGTTTACTAGAGAAGTAGTGGTTTAGGCTGCCTTGCTTTATAGAGTCAGTTATCCTTATTAATGCTATTATTTACACGCTGCTATGGTAGAGTCTTCCCTCCATGCATTTCATTCTGAAAGACCATGTTTATAAATAAGTAGATGGTATGTTGAATAAACATTTGAATTTTAAATTACCGTGACATGGAGCATAAAACAGTACAGCTGGGAATGCGCTAGACTCTGGTTTCAACTGATGTATTTATTCAGTCCATACTTAATGTTTTGGAGATTATATAGCATTAGTCTGGATTCTGGAAATAAAGCAACATTGGAATCAGCTTATTTTCTCTGTGAAAATAGTTCTTTAGATAGATAGCACTTTAATAATTTTGTTTGCATCTAACTAGACTGTTTTTTTCACATGATGTGGGTGCTTAAAAATCCAATTTTTGCACTCAAGGTATTTTAATTGTTTAGGTTTCTTTATCCTTAGAGAAATGTTATAGATATTACTAGGGAACTTTGATTTATTTCATTTGGACAACATTATTTCAGTAGTCTGTGGTCCTGCTATTGCTAAGACCCTATATACATAAGATCTGACCATCCAAGAGCATGCATTTGATTTAGAGCACATGATGATATTTTTTATACATTATTGAATAGGCAAGACCTGTGGTATGATTTAATGCTACCTAGGTGGAGACTAGATGTGCTGTAAATGTTGACAGAGTACTGCTGTAGGATAGCAGAAGTCCACCAAAGCCTCTGGAAATAGTTCTTGGAGACTTTTCTGCAGACCCTAAAGGCTTAAGTGAACCAAAGAAGTAAATATAAAAACCCTGGTTGAGTTTAGTAGGAATCAAGAGTAAATTCAAAGTGAGAAAGTAGGGTATGCACCATTTTTTCCTTCTGGGGTATTATTAATAAAACACCCTTCCTATCTGGGACCTCTCTGTGGTGTAGATAGCTTGAATGTCTTATAATGTGCATGTCCTGTGATTCAAGTTTGTAGCAAGAGTAATAAGCACTAATTTACTTAGAATTCAGAATGAAAATATGTTAAATGCAGTTATTGGTGTTCATGGTTTGTTGTGCTTTTTCTGTGCAGGTAATTACATTTCAGTAATTAAATAAAGTGCAGCACTTCATGCTGTCTGGAATGACTGCCATGCATTTTTAATGCTTTCCCTATTCTGTAAGTGTCATCCAGTGATAATTTAAAAACAAATGTATCACTGCACGCAATTGGGTATTAATAAGGTGTGTTCTTAATTCACGCTTTAAAACCAATTAAATATGTACTATGGAAAGGTGTAGTGCTGCCTTTAAAAAAATTACGATATATTTTAATAATATTTTTTTCTTGGAATCTGTCCATTGTAAATATTACTTTCCTCTCAAAAGTAAGGTCAACTTGGTGCAGAGATGGTTACTGGTTTTGCTTCGTGGCTTTTTCATTTCTGCCTCTGATACACGAAATGTTTTGACGTGTTATATGTGGCCTCTGCACTATGTCTGTGGGAAAGGTCTGCACTTTCCAGTCTGTGTTTAAGATACCATAAAGCTGTGTAGCACAATTTGCTATTCCCAGTTCTCCTGGATCTCTGGTGGGCGGCTCTGAGCAGGAGCGCTGCAAAGCCAGAGCTCTGCTCCTTCTTTCCCTTTCCTATTAGGATATGGCCAGGGAGCACTGCTGTTTCCAAACCTAAGTGCTTTCCATCTGCCAGCACTATTTTGAGCACAAAGATGACTGAACTTAAATTCAAGTAAGCATAAAAAGGACTTGAATTTTTCATGATAAATGCATTAAACAGAAAATGGAGGAATGCATAGGAAGCTGACAGCTACCTTCCCCTTTGGTTGTGTTGGGTGCAGTCTGCCCAGGCTAGAACACTGTCCTAGTGATTAGGATTTGAAGTCATGCTGTAGATATCTACAGTGCATAAAAAAAAAAAGACTCTCTGTGATGAGATTGTTCATGTGTGAATACACTACACTTCACTGGTTGGAAACCAGCAGTTTCCAGGAGTCATTCTCTAGTAACACCAAAAAGCTGGGTTTTGGTGCCAGCTACAGGTACACAGACTCTCTGCTGCAAATTATGGTGGTTCTTATCGGGGAGCCCCCACTGGAAAGTGAGGTGAAATCCAGTCAAGTATCCCAGCTCCCTCCTTAGACATTCAGTTGAGCTGTGTGACCTTTGGTCTTGCAAACATTTTGCCTAGCAGTGAGATTCATCAGAATAAAAATCAAAGTTATTCTTTAACTATTGATGCTGGGAATGGTTTATCCTAATGCATGAAAATGTTGCTGAATCATTTCAGTGTTTCCATTGTTAGTTTCCTGAAGGCTGTTTACTGTAAAAGTCTCAATTTAATGAGTTTGACTAAAACAATAACTGCTGTGAAAAGGGAGGGAGTTGCAGCCTGTACCCACAGCTGGAGCTTGCCTGGAGTATCAATAAAGTTTGATTTTTACTTCAGAAATGAGCTAGTGAGATTGCTAGAGCCACAAGATACTGCATCGGAGCTGCCGGTCATCCTTCCAGTCCTGTGTTGTGCTGAGCCTTCCAGCACGCTTGGAGCTACCTGCAGTGCTGCAACCCGCAATGGCAAGTGGAACCAGGGAGCTGAAATCAGCCTGGCTCAGGAATGAGTCAATTTAGGGCATCCGTAGTTACACCGCTGTTCCGAGTCCATCATCGTTATGGTTCAGCATATGTAAATAAAGCAAAATTCAGTATATTTGCATGGAGCTACTGCTTAAGGTTTTGCAAAATACTTCACCAGATTGCATCTTTTTTCATTCTGAAAAGAGAAGATGGTTTTTCTCGAAGATGTTGATTCCCAATGAAATATGTCACTTAACCAAATAGACATGTCTGTCAAATATTGACAGTGTTACTTATTTTATTGCTCTTCTGCTGGTTTGCTGCAACTGAAGTAACACTACTGTTAGTTTCTTTCTCTCATTCTGCCATTCTTAACTATTTTTCAGTGTAACATTTGTTCCCTTCCTTTCCCTTTGGGTTGACTTTATATACCAGTGCGCTCTGCTTTAATGTTTTTTCTTTACCTTATATCTGTCGGTCTGCCCATCTGCATTGAACTGCTTTGAGTAAAGCAAGCAGTCAATGTTGTTAATTCTCTCATGATTCTGAACAAAAGTCGGCATGAAGGGCTAAGTCCAGTGAGGTAAGCGACAGAAGAAGGGGGTGAGTTGGATCTTGATTTTGTTCATTTCTGGCCAATATCAGTGAAAGAAAACATTGTAAAGCAGACCAAGGACTCAATTCAGCCCTGCTTTATTTGTCCAGTATAAAGCAAAGTTCAAGAAAGAATAATCAGTGCAAAGATTCATCTTCAGAGATTCCCTTAGTGTGTCTCTTGCTGGAAATACTGGAATGTGCAATACTGTAAATACATGTCAGTGCACTGTTGCTGAGCTTTGCCATGCCAGCAAGTGATATATTGAGCCTGCTAGGATTACTAACAGGAGACTGAATCTTTTGCCAAGAGTAAGGATACAAAAACATTGAGCACCTACTCCTTAAGGATGGGGGAGGCAAGCACAATTATTCCTATAAGGATAATAAAAATGTAAAAATGATAAAATTAAAGCATGACATATAACTAAAAGATTTTTATTTTTTTTGGTGAGAAATTTAGCTGATGTTAACATGTATTTTATTGTTACTGTTGTTAATTCTTAAAAGAGTACTTGAAGGCGAGCTCATTGTGTTAATATGATTTTAATTTGATTCTAAAGAGAAGGGTTGATAATGTATTTTCAAATATGGGTAGGGAATAATTGGACACTTTGGTATTGAACTTCTGTGGCTGCTAAAAACATCATCTTGAGTAAGCGAGAATTCCATAATACTTAAGAATGTAGATTGGAAATTTGAGTGGTACAACCAACAGCAGAGCTGTGCATATATGATACTGCCTTGGTATATCTGGTTATTTCAGGCCTTGAGCTGTAGGTATAAGACTGTAGCTTCATCATTTCCCTTCTTGGAAAACTTGAGGGAGATTCCACCCAGGTACTCTGCAGGAGCTGCTGGTTCCAGAGATGCTCTGGGTAGATCCAGGTCAGAGTACATTTTCCAAGTATACTTGGATGCTGTGCATTTCTTATGCAGGCAAAGTGCCAGAAAAGGATTGAGTGATAGGTGAGCTGTCCAGATTAGCTGGAAATTCAGAAATTTGAAGTTGTCTGGAATCCTGCAGAGGGGAGGATTAATCTTCTAACTCTGCAGGGCATGAATGCACTGATGTCAGGTTATAACCTCTTCTGGCCATTATCTGGGGAAATAGCTAATATTCTTCTAGAAATCCGAAGAATGGCTGTGCCTACCTTATGCAGAAGTGTCTTACCCTATTGGCATCTTGTTGATGCTTTACACTGCGAAGCCTCAGCAATCGAATGCTGCTTCATAATACTGCAGCGAGCTCTGATGACAGAGCCTGCAAAACTCAATCCTCCTGTGTAAAAGTAGCAAGCAGCAGACACTTCTGTTCTCAGAGAGGAACCAAAAAGAACTGTCAGAAAAAGAAGAAAGGTGTTTTCCTCCCCCCCGCCCTGCCCGCAGTTTTCAAGTTGCTCAATCAAAATATTTTTTCTGAAGTAAAATTGCTTATATTCTGTTCTATTAGTCTTTTTTAGGATTAGGTCTTTTTTTTTTCTAAAATGAACATTGGATTGCCAGAGAGCAAAATAATTTGTTTAAAAAACAAAAGCTTCAACATAC
>VZSV01000218.1:195020-199184 GCA_013398735.1 Nothocercus julius | reverse complement strand
AGAGAAAAATGTTGGTTTCAAACTCTCCGTACACTTCTGTGGCTACAGATTAGATTAGTCTCCCATTTGTGAATACTTGTAATTGGTGAAAGAATTCACCAAATGTGATATCTCACTGCTCCCCTCATCAGCCCGGGTTAATAAAACAGCTTGCTTAAGTGCTGATCTATGGATTGAAGGAAAGCTTCATAAGGAATTGGTTTTGATCAACTCATGTGCCAGGGTGACCCTGGTGCAGTACTGTGACAGGAACAAGTGTTTTATTTATCTCTTTACTACTTGTTAGGTAGCATGTGTGAAGATCATTAAAGCTAGCAGTTAGTGACATTACCAAGAAGTATTGTAATCCTTACTAGGGGAGCCCCAAGGAATGGGAATGGGCTCAGAAATTAAAACTGAATTCTTTAGAATGCATAATCCATTGTGGCATTGATTGAAGAAGATACTGCAGAAAGGGGGGGGAAAGAAAAAAATCAAATATTCCTTTTAGTGATTTAACTGAAAGGCCTTCTGGTGGGATCCATATTAAATAGATGTTTTTCAGTCACAGCTGTGCTGATTTGATCTTTCCAGTGACAACTCAAGCTGTTTTTTCCAATAAAGAGGTGTAGGGATTTGGCCTTTTATTTTCTCCCTCAAGGAAAATGCTATTAAGTCAAAAAGATTTAGTCTTGAATACTTAGAGAAATCTGTGAAAGATGCAAAAATGTTAACCTTAAAGGCTTTTTCAAGTCTCTGTAAATTGTGGTTCTGTTTGCAATAGGAGACGGTAATTCTTTTTGTTAGCATTCAGTGCTGGAGTGAATTTGCCTGCTTGCTTCTTCAGGCCCTCCCGTAGGAATGATTTAAGAAATGTATGTGACTGGCATGCATTTCTCCTCCCATGCATTTCCATGCCTCTGTAGATGATATGGCTTTACAGAAGCAGTGTACAGTGTGTACTATACATAAAATATAGTGCATGATGATTCAGTTTTATCCTTTGGCTTTCTGTGTTTCTAAGCCATTAAATGCATGGTACGGGTAGCCTTTTCCCAAGGTGCTGCATTTAAGATTTATCAGAGGTTGTTCGTGTTGTTTTAGTGTAGCTTTGCAGTAAGCATGGGATTTCAGTTGATGCATAGCAAAGGAATTTGCTTGTGAGCATTTTATGCCTTTCTTAAATATTCATTCAATGGTATGTGTGGCCTTCCTGCAGTCTGCTGCCCATTAGTGCCCTGACATCCTAGGAAAACACATAATTTTTGAATCCTTTGTGCAGAATAAGCTGTGACTTTTCTCCCCTGCAGGAACAAGTTAAGGCCCAGGAGGTGTCACTGCCAGTATTTGCATGCAGCCCTGTGGTTTGAAACTACGGGAATTCTTAGGAGGAACTTTTAAGACTTGAGGAACAGCTGCAACAAATTCTGCGTGTCCTCAGCATATGTTGCTGTGCATTCTCTTCCTTGCTGTGGCTGAGAGGCTAGGAAGGCTTATAAGCAGGATGAATGGGTATTTTCTCTGCTTTTGGTCATGCCAAAGATAGAAACAAAGATGTGGTAAGAAGGGTAACATTTAACTTACAGGGTACAAATTTACAGTGGGTGAAAATTGTCTAGACATAAAGTACCAGACTTTTCAAAACTAAAATATTGTTTTTAAGTGATAACCGTTGCTCAAAACAACTGTAAGAATATTATTTTCATCCAGAGTGGAATTTCTTGTCAAAAAGGAAAAACCACACCAACCTGCTGTCCTCCTGAGGATGGGGTGCCCCTTACGTCGGCGCCTGCTCTCCGCACAGCCCTCGCGCCCACAAGCCTGGCCGCCTGCTAGGAGCTCTTCCCCAGAAAGTGGCTTATTCTTTGCTACGAACTACCTGGATTTTCCAGATCCACAGGTCTTCTGCTGGGCCATTCCAAGGTTTTCAGTGTATATAGCTCCTCCCGCATACGTGCCGTGTGTAAGGAGTGGTGGATATGGGAAGAGATCCGTGTTACGTCTGCTGAGCTGCTCCTGAGGCAGAGGGAGCACTGCTGATCCCTGCGGGAGCTTCAAACCAGAGACTGACGGGGGATTTTTTTTTTGTGTGGTTTTGTTTGCTTGTATTTTGATTGAGATGCGTCCTTAAAAGATAGGGAATAGTGCCTCTAAAGGTCCCCAGGGACTCTCTTTCTTTTTAAAAGATGGCTTATTTTAGGCTGTGAAATGCAGCTGTGAATTTTCTGTGACAAGCTCTGTATTAGGCAAAGACAGGTCTGAGTTTTTGGGTTGGGTCAGGGTGCTGCTGAAACCTGATTTGGACTTTACACAGAACAGATAATTTGAACAGTCACTTTTTTTTTAAGTAACGCTCTGGTTGGATTAAAAAACATGATGTGAAGGATTCTATAAGAAATCACTTTCATATAATTGTGATCTCTTAATTTTTGATGTTCTGACTGTAAATCTGAGCTAAAGTGCGATTATGGTCTGTAGTACTATCTGAAGTTCCTTTGCAGTACTATAGGAGCTGGCTGTGCTCTGCTGTCTGCAGTAGAAAGCAGCATTACAAGGAAGGGGCACCTGTGCTGCGGCGCAGGGCAGGGAGCCTGCAGGCGTGGTGGGGCTGCAGTGGCAGAGGCCCAGGGATTTGCCAAAACTCCTTCTCCCCTGCTTTCTTCATGCTTTCATTCACTGCTCGTTTCAAAATTCGTGCTGTCATTGTTTCCCTTGCCTCTGTGCCCATCCATACGTTTGGTGTCAGTGCTGATTGTCCTATGGGCTGATGTATGCGGCTGTGCTTCTTGCTCTTGCGGGTGCAGAGCTTTGGTATGACCGGGTTTTCATACCTTAGGTTGCACCAACACTGATGCAGATTTCCCTGAAAGTTAACTGCCACTGGTTACTAGCTAAATGGAAAAAATCCCATTATTTTATATAGCTGCAAAACTAGGTAAAAGCCTAATGTAATATTAGGGTGGGTGTGTGTGTAAGACATAAGAGATATTCTTTATACCTTCTTTTCTGATGAGACTGAAGGCCAAGCTTCTGCTATTTGTATTTCTCAGGCACTTTCAGGATAAACTAAGTAAATAATCAGTATGGTGCATGCTAGATAATAAAAATGTGGAGAAACTCATTGTTTACTAACATTTCTAAATGTCCTGAAATATATTCTTGAGAAAACACTTCTGTAGCTTTGGTTTATTCAAGACCTTAGGTCTAAGCACTGGCTTCCCTAGCTCCTGCATTCCTTTGAGATGCTGTGATTTCAGTGGGTGTTGGGAGAAGATCTTGGCTCTAGCTGAAAGAACACTTTGGTTTACACATTCACTTAAACATTGTGTCCCTATATGTGTTTCAGATGAAACTGTTTATCAGCAAACTTTATTAACATTACTTAAAGTACACTTTCCAAGTTTAACCATAGCCATGAAAATTCTGTAAGAAGATACCTAAAAATATGTTCCCAGTAATCACTGCAGTTATCTCTTACTTTATGGTATAATCATTTTAAATGAATTGCTTTATGATACAGTGCTTAATACACATACTGTTGAATTACTTATGCAAATAATTAATGAGCATTAACTTTAATTGTGTGCCAATGATTTATTCATTTTTTTGTTTTTCCTTTTCTTTTTCCTTATCTTGGTCAGGAAAAGAAGAATACATTGCGACATTCAAGGGATCTGAATACTTCTGCTATGATTTATCGCAAAATCCTATACAGAGCAGCAGTGATGAAATAACTCTGTCATTTAAAACACTTCAGAGGAATGGACTGATGCTTCACACAGGAAAATCGGCTGATTATGTCAATCTTGCGCTGAAAAACGGAGCTGTCTCCTTGGTCATTAATTTGGGCTCGGGGGCCTTTGAAGCACTGGTGGAACCCGTGAATGGGAAATTTAATGACAATGCCTGGCATGATGTCAAAGTAACCAGGAATCTGCGTCAGGTAACAGTACATGGATACAAGAATAACTGACTTTGTTATGGCTAAGTGTTTGATGACTTGAAAAGTGCATAGTGTGACATTGGATGTTTAGCAAGCATTTGGTCAGTGTTTTATTTGCACAAAGGGGGATATTCCTGCCACACTTGAGCAGGGGCATATCTAGAAAGTAGCAGGGCAAGTGGCTGTCTGAATGAGCCAGTAGTAGAGGCCAATGTCTTAAAGACTGTATCACTTAAGTACTT
>VZSV01000218.1:170020-190020 GCA_013398735.1 Nothocercus julius | reverse complement strand
TGATGTTCATATACACATAGAATGGAAGATGACTCCTGGTTCATTTTGAAAAAATGCTTTGGCAAATTCAGCTCAAATACATTAATCATTTTGGCTGACATGAATATTCCTTTTTTGTTAAATGAAAGGATTGTTTGGGAAAGGATTGTTCTCTATTGAAGGCTGACTGCTGACTTAGCTGTGATGTTTGACAGTCATGTTGTCACTCATTTTTACTAAGGTTCCTGACAGAAAGAACAACATCTTACAATTATGAAGAGGTATAAGGGAAATTATAATGCTGCAGCATTATTTTGTGGTTTTGTAAATGAAACTTCTTCTGATGCTTGATTTAGACATTGAAATAATATTCTCTTGATATGTTTTTTGTGTATAAAATTATATATATTAATGGTGTTATGCTGTGGATTGGTATGTTAAATCCAGCTGTCTTACAGGTGGATTTAGGAACTAGTCAATGGAAAAGATTAAGTGAGAATGCTGGGGAGAAAAATCACCTGGAGTAATCTAATGCATTCAAGGGATGTGTTTTAAGTAACCTCCTCCATGTTCACCATGTGGGACTTGTATATTTGTGCAAAGCTCTGTAATTTGTACTAAAGAAATAATTACATTAGGCCTCATCTCCATTTAAGCATTTAGTCCTTCTTAGGTGGACCCGGTGTGTGTGGTGCTCTCCGAGTGCTCTGCAACTACAGCTTACTGGGTGCTGGGACCTTTCGAGGCTGCTTCTCCTCTAAATGTTTCCTGCATATCTACCCCCTGAACCCTTTTCTTTCTGGGGAACTGCAGCAATGATATGTAGGAATTATTGCCTTCCACAGAAATGTATTTAAAAATGTAGCGATGAGAAATGAGAAGGAGTGCAGTTAAGTAGGTGAGAACGCAGTCCTCTCTGTGTGCATTTTTTTCTGCTTTGCTACCAGTGTCTCTACAGTTTTCTCATAATTCCACATGCACAATCAGTGTCAAAAGGCTTCCATATGTCCGTGTCCTCAGGTGTGGAAAAGATGTGAGGCCTTTTTAATAAAAATACTGATTGCTGAAGTATCATGCTTATGTGTAACAGAGAGGCAAGTACAACTCTGTATTGTTTTTGGCCTCCACAGCACAAGTATTACCTATCATTCTGTCCCATAAATGTTGGTGGAAGGGACAGGGACTGGCAAGGGAGGATCCATTTGTTTGCGCTTGTTTATATCCAGTTCTGCTAGCTTGTATCAGTGGAAGGCATTTGGGCTTTGAAGCATGCAATATTGTTGAGTTATTTAGGAGAAATACTGTGTTAATTACAGACCTGTTTTGTGTGTGGTTCTGTGATTTTTTTTTTTGAGGAGTGAATTTTTCATGACCCCTTTTGGATTCTATGCCTATATTACTGTCAAAATTCAAGTTATTGTTCTAAATCATGGAAGCAGCCGTAGTTGTTAGGCGCTTCATAATTGTTTCATGCTGAATGCTGCCGAACTGTTTTTGTTATCCTCCTTGTCGTTGTTGACTGCATTTTTACTGAGCCAACTTCAGCTCCAGTGGTTAATGCTTGTTTTCAAGGTTTATGACTTTGTCAAAGGATTATGTTGAAAGTATTAGGCAGCTTAATGTAAGTACTATTTCTACTCTACCTAAACAAACAAACAAATAAAAACCCAAACAACAGTCTAAATGTAACAGGCCAAGACCTGAACAGTGATTTTAATGTTTGAGCTATGCTGTTTGCTGTTCCTCCTTCTTGCCAGAAAAGCAGGTGCAGAACCTATCTGTCTGACAGTAGAGTTGGGGTAATGTTGCACATGGGACTTCACAACCATCCTTTCTGACAACATTTAGAAAAACTGTGGCTTCTTTTTCCTCGACTTTGTCTAAATGATCACATTCAAGTTAAAACTGCTTGTGTTAAGTTATATGCTAAATATAAGTAATTGTAAGGAGGAGTTGAAAAAGTAGTGTTTCAAATAAGTTGGTTTTGTTTGCTTTTGTTTCTGCGTTTGTTTTGGTGAGAATCTTTCTACACAGCTACCTTAGGAGTTGGAGATGACAGGGAAGGTAGAATATAAGAATAGTTTGCAGCTTCATAACAATAATGGATTTTCCATTGGATTTTCCAAGACTGTTGGCTGGAGCAACCTCACTGCTCTGTCAGGTACTGCAAACCTGTAGCCCTGACCTTTATCTCAAATAACCCCAGGAGTTTCTTATATTAAAAATTTTAAACATAATCTGTGTAAGATTTTGTTGCAATTTCTAAGATGCCATGTAAGCCTAAATTAGTGTCATTCTGAAAATTGGGGCTGAGATGATTTTGAATATTGTATGCAAATTATGGATTTTGTTAGAGGTGGTGTGAAGGAAGCACTGCAGAAACAAGATTTCTATAGAGTGATAAGTGACCTTATCCCAAGCAGAGTCCCTGTGTTAACCTATTTTTTTGTCTTCTGCTTGCCTAGGAGGTGATGCCCAACTAGATTCATTGTGAAATCAGACTGTTTTTCAGCTCAATACTATAGATCATAATTTCTAGGCATCTACATGAATTTTCCACTACACTGTATGTCTGTTATGATGGTCTAAGTGGTTTTTGTTTCTTCTGCTAGGCTGTGTGCATTAATTAGTCACTGCAGTTTAAGTGAAATTAGGCTAAATAAAGCATCACTGGCCATGCATCCGTTAATGCCTTGTGGGTCACAAATGCTCATGTGGCTTTAATTTGGGTTATTGTGGAATATTAGCAGAAATCCAAGAGTTACAGGCAGCTGTTCGTAGAAGAAAAAAGTGGGGGTTATACTGTATATGCCTTGCTTAGAAATGGAAATTTAAATTTCATCTTTCACTCCTTCACTAAAACTAAAGAAAGGCCTAATGCTGCATACTTGCATGTGCTTAGCATTACTGTAATGAGGAGCCTTATGCCTATGCTAAGTTTGTAAATATAGGTACATATATAAAATGTTTACTGGCTATGTCCAAAGTTTCCAAGTCACATCTGGAAATTGCTATAGTGTGTGTTACTCCAAATGAAGCTGATATTAGCATAATTAATGTTTGGATACTTAGCAAGTACAGACATAGTTGTGTTGGGACTAAAATTAGAAGTTAAATTGTTTATGGTGTACGGAATTGCATCAATGAGTTGTACGCCGCCTTATACTAAACTACATAACACTGAGAGCTGACCAAACATGTTAATTTAAAATGTATTCTTAATTGAAACATATAGATAAAGGTTTTCTGTCATGGTTTTACTCTATGCAGCATGAGTGATTTTTAGAGTCCTTTGAATGCATCTCATTTTTAGAAATAATGACCAGTTTTCTGAGAGCAAACTTATCTAAAATAAAGTAATCTTCTTTGTCCTAGATCTCTATTTTTTTTAATCCAGTAAATCCACTTAATAGAACAAATTTGCTGAAAAGTGATATTCTAAAACATTTCACATTTTGAATTATCCATTTCCTTGAGCTATAAATTTAATATCTTTAATGTTTCTGCTGGCTTTTGTTGATATTGTCAAGAGCATACTGGTCATACGCATATGTGCAGTATATGCACATATTCCAGTATGCATATGTCAGTACATGCATAATGTGCCTGTTCTTTAAAATGATATACAACTTAAGCACTGAATATTGGCTTCCTTACGTGAGTCGCCTTGGGGGCACTTGCAGAGAAACATGTTACAAAATGAAATAACTGTTTCCATGAGGAAGTTAGCATAGGTTCTTGTTGGAATCTACAATTTTTTTTGTAATGCGTATTGACAAATCTTTGAAAGTCAGGTAGGATTGTGGACACAAGTGCTTGGCTTTATTTCTGCAGTAGTGCACCAGAACCCATAATGTTTGTGTCTTATGCTGGAGAGCCTTGCCATGAAAAAGCGAGAAGAGCAGCGTCTGCAGGAAAAGTCTTCTGGGTCTGAGAAGCACAGCTGATTTGGAAATGTGTCTGGAATGGTGCTAACTCTACATGTGGAAGGTTGTGTGCCATTCCCAGAGGCACCTCACTGGCCCAGTAAAGGCACATGCAATAGGTTGGAAACTCTTCAGTGCAAAGATGGCCTTTCTTTTGTACAGGGCCTGCTATGACTTTGGCCATCTGGTGTTACTATAAGATAATAATGGTGATGGTAAAACACATTTTTAAACAGTTTTATATACATTGAGAGAGTTGAGATTGAGATAGGCCTGATAAATGTGAGTTTTCTATTCCAAGTCTCCGAAAGCTGCACCCACATTTTCAAATAAGAACTTGAATGGTACTGTTCTAAGTTCTCTTTTCCCAAAACCTTTGAAATGCGACTTTCAGTAAGCAAGAGAGCCGCCCTTGATAGAGGTGAGAATGCTTAGGCAACCTTTTACAAGATGAGGATCAATTTATTTTGTTAAGCTTTTGGGTTCCCAGATTATCTTTGTTGTAATGTAATTAGTGTAAAACAAAAAAAGGTCATGACACTTAATTGTTCTGTGGGTTGAGTTTAAGGAATGATGAAATGAAGGAAAACAGACACTCAGGGGAGAATCAAGTCCCTACTGAAAAAAGCACGGCTTAATTAGATTACTGTAGCTTTTAATTACATTCCTCTTTTTCACCCTATTATGTGATGTACATCTACAACACTGAGGGGCTGAGATTTTCTGAAGCGGCCCAAAACACCACTCTTGATGTGTCTTAAAGGGGTTTTGATTCGTTATTTAAGGTAATAGGCAAAATGTGTATCACCCTAAATGTAGGGAAACCTTTATCAGAAGCATTGCCACAATTATAGTAAACTACGTAACTAGACTACCTAGCTAGCTATCTTGCCTAGGTAACTCAGCTTGCCTAACGGTCCTCTTGGGGCAAATTCTGGGAGGTTTAGGCTGCCTCTGATGTGCTTTGTTCTGTGACTGCTGGTAGGGTCATGGGAGATACCAGTAGCAGATGGGATTATTTAAATGTGCATTTGATTAAAGAACACAAACTAAAGGAAGTCAAGAGTTGCGGGTGTCCTGCTTATGGAAGAAATTGGAAATATAACAGCTTTTACTGGCTGTTTTAAAAATGAATTACCACATATATGATGTGTATTAGTGAAAACCTAGATTTTGTATTGGTTATTTAGAAAGCTAAGTCAGGTCCTAGTGCTGGTATGATGAAATCATGCCTCACGTGTAACCCACTGCAGTGAAATAAGTGGTGTGCTCTCCTCACATCTCTGACTACCCAGCTCATGTGGTTGGGGAGCAGTGGGTAAACTGAGGACAGCCTCTATCATGAGTGCAGGTCAGAGACTAAATTTGGGACTATGCTGGGACACCATGGCAGCTCTGCCAATAAATCCTGCCATCTCTTCTTTGTCTTTCTGAATGACTACAGTTTGCCTATTGCCATATTACATCCAGTTACTCCAATTACTCCTGGAATGCCCTTTCTGGATCACTCTAGAATATCCCTGGACACAAACTCATGGATTTTTTGTAAAATCACAGAATGCTTAAGGGTTGGAAGGGACCTCTAGAGATCATCTAGCCCAGCCCCACCCCTGCTCCAGCAGGGACACCTGGAGCACGGGGCACAGGGCGGCAGCCAGGTGATCTGGGAGATCTCCAGAGAAGGAGCCTGCACAGCCTCTCTGGGCAGCCTGTGCCAGGGCTCTGGCACCCTAAGAATAAAGAAGTTCTTCCTCACATGGAGATAGGCCTGCCTCTGTTTCAGCTTATATCCATTACCCCTTGTCCTGTCACTGGCCACCACCAAGAAGAGTTTTGCACCATTTTCTTTACATCCTCCCCTCAGGTATTTGTATGTATTGATCAGATCTCCTCTCAAAGTACTCTTCTCCAGGCTGAACAGGCCCAGCTCACTTAAGTCTTTCCTCATACCATAGATGCTCCAGTCCCTTAATCATCTTTGTGGCCCTACGCTGGACCCTCTCTAGAAGCTCCATGTCCCTCTTGTCCTGGGGAGGCCAGACCTGCCCCCAGTACTCCAAGTGCGGCCTCACTGGAGCTGAGCAGAGGGGCAGGATCCCCTCCCTCCACCTGCTAGCAACACTCCTGCTCATGCACGCCAGGATCCCACTGGCCTTCTTGGCCCCGAGGGCACACTGTGGTCTCATGGTTAACTTGTCAACCGGGACTCCCAAATCTGTCTCTGTGGAGCTGCTTTCCAGCAGGTCAACCCCTAATCTGTACTGGTGCCTGGGGTTATTCCTCCCCATATATATAATAATGGAAGAAAGAAGCAGTTTTTAGAAAGATGAATAGAACTGGCTATGAAGCCAGATAGAAATGAACCTGTTCAAAAAGTCCAGAAAGTTCTGATTGGAATGAGACCTTTTAAAGAAGTTTTGTTTCAAAAGGCCAAATATTGAGAGAGGAAGAAAAAAAAAATGTTGAGGAAAATACTTCAATATGATATAATATTCTCTGCCCTTATGGAACAAAAGAATTTGTTTATGCCATAGGTTCCATGAAGTTACTTTTATTGAGAATTTTTGTTTCTTCTGTAATAATGGTTAAAGCTCGGTCAAGATTCGTTCCTAGGAATAAGCCTTATATTCTTATCTTATAAATATTTGTAGTTATTTTATAACTGACCTAAGTTCTATTTAAGTTCAGTGCTTTTTGGATTTTTGTGCTTCTGGGCTGCCTTCTGCTCTCTTAAAAGATTCTGCACTTAAGCAAGTCTGTGCTTCAATTTTAAAGCAACTTTGATATCAGCAGCTCTTTACAATGGTTCTTCTAACCCTCACTCCCTCCATCAAACTCTGTAATAATTTCTCTCTGTTTTACCTTGCCTAGTATATTTGTTTTTGATTTCCTCTAATTCTTCATCTCAATTCTCTTTCTATGCATTCTTTAGCTCATCACTTATTTCCAACTACCTACTTGGATATTTATTTTAAATACAAAAAAAAAAAAAGTAGTCTCTGGAAAGATGTAATAACTAAATCATGGTTTTTAGTATCTTTTTTTCATGCTGACTCTTAGGAAACCTCTTGCAAATTTGGCTGGGACATCTGGGAGCTCAGAGGGCTTATACCGAGCACCATGAGCAAGTCACCAGACTAGTAACTGTTCTGTTGTTGGAGCAAGCACAGAAGCTTTTGTGTTAACATATAAGAAACCACTTCCATTTTAGGAGAAAACAAACAAAAATGTTGTTTGCTAACACTGAGATGGAGAGGAATTGATAAAGATCTTTGCTTAACTAGTGAGGTTGTTGAAGGTCAAAGGCATTTTGTTCTAGCAGTAATATCGTAATTGTAAGAAAGCAGTCCTTGTGACACTGACAAGGAAAGAAAAATGAAAAGAGAGGGATTAAAAATAATGTAATAGTGCAGTGAGAAGACAGATACAAAATGGGAATGGGTCTTGTGTTTTGGAATTGAAAAAACATGTATGCTTCATTCATCTGGAGAAGCTCTGCAGAAAATGTGAAAATGGCGAGTATCTGTCTCAAGTTTTCTTCACCTCTCTCTTGAAAAGGTCAAGTTTTCCATTATGCCTCTCCTGCAATTCATATACACATACCAGTAATGTGCTTTGAAATATTGTTTTGCTAAGTAACATTCTATAGAGTTATTACTCAGCCGTTTGTAGCAGGCTTTCTATTCATAAATGTGTTTAAGAGTAAATAAAATGAAGGATTCTTTTTAGAAAGAAGCTTTCCCCATTCTACATTTATCTGAAAAGAAAAAAAGGTGAGCCTGAGAAATTCTAGGGGAAAAGTAAGGAATGCTAGGGGGGAGCATTTTGCCTTTTACAGGCATCATGATTCATTGTCCAAGCTAAGAAAAGTCTCAGCTGGCCCTTGGAAGAAGAGCTCTGTGGCTTTGCCCCTGCTCTCTGATGCCCCTGGAGCTGTGGACAGGTGTCCATCATCCCTCTGCACTGCGACGCTCCCAGGCAGGGGGGCTCAGGAAGATCCCACTGCTGTGGCTCCACGTCCTTATGTTCTTGTGCAATATATTGTGCTTGCAAAAAGCACTTGGAATCCCATTTTTAAGCTCCTCTGCATAATATGGATTAATATGGATCTACATCAAAGTTTATACCATGAACAGATTGAAAAAATCAAAAGGACCAGGTGTTTGAGGAGCCTGGCTGTCGGTAATAAAGTTTGCACAGTTAAATCAGACTTGTGACTGTGTTGGCAGGGTTGGAGAAATGTGTTTTTTTGGAGCCATGGCTTTGAGCAATGCAAATTTGCTGTTAGAGATGTTAACATGAGGGCAGGGGGCTGCTTTTATCTCCCTGCCTGGTGCACCTACCCAGTGCCAGACTGACGGTTCCCCTTGTTCTCTTTGAAGCGCCCTCAGCAAAGTTACCCCCTTACTTGTGCAAAGCCTCTGAACTGAACCGAACCAGGTTCTCGTGGAGTATTGCTGTGGTGGAAGTTTCTAGAAATGCCATGTGCCTTTGTGGGTGGATGGGAATATGCAGTGCTCTTCTTACATTGAGAAGAGAAGCCGGGTGTTCGAGTCATGTACAGGTGCAAAAACATCATCCGTTCTTCAGCATTATGCAGTGCTACAGATACTTCAGAAGAAATGAGAGGTGATGCTGTTAAATTTTTAGGATGGTGTAGTAAAACCTACTGAATAAAAGTTTAATGTAATTAAATTAACTGAAGGTAAATATTTAAAAGCATTTCTGTAAAATATATTGTAGGGAGGAAAAATATCTACTGATGAGAAAAAGCAGATGCTACTTAGAAGACCATGTTGAAATCTTACTTTCTGACAGTTTAGAGATGTTAACCACAACATATAAGGGATTGCTGGCTTGTGAGATTTAACACACAGTTCAAAAAGCTTGTGGCAGTTTATATTAACCTTAGTGGCCTACTTAGGTTGTCTTTAATCCTTCTTCACTCACAACACTATTAAAATAGCTGCTCTCTCTCAAATTCATTAATAGTATTTACAGCCATGGCCTTAACCACTAACATATTCTGTAAATTCTCTGCTTTTAGACAGATACCTATGAGCTATTTTTTATTTTTGCTGTTAGTCTTACAATGTTGAAACATTATACCTTGGCCTTTAATGCTTATTCTTATGACTACAGTCAATTTTGCTTGGCTTATCTAAATATTTCATAGATTTGGCTGCTTCTGCAAGATTTCTTCTGTTTCTCCTGTTTACTGATGATTTCCATTTGTTTAGTGTTCTCTGCTAGCCATTGCCTGGGGTTGAGGTTGTACTCACCTTTATCAGAACTTCTGCAAGCCTCACAGCACTGTGCGTGCCAGATGGGACACAGGGTCACAGAACTTGTCAGAAAGAGTCTCAGGATTGAACAGCTCCCACCCCCTATCAGAGCAAACTTTGATGTTAGTTCAGGTTACTCGGGGCCTGACATAAGTGAATAAAGAAATAGCAGGGTTTAGAACACTGTACAAGTTGTACATAAGCCTACTTATTTATAATCAGCACATAGTCCAAACAGATTTCAGGCAGAAAGGAGCTAAGAGTGCCTGAATAAAAATTTGAATACAAGCCCAACAACATTTTGGTGGATTTTTTTTGTCTTTGATTTTTATAATGGATATTATTTTAATTTTGATTTCTATTTCCTTTTGGTGAATTACAGAGATCCTGTTTTAGAAGAAATATTGGCCTTCCACTTAAAATGTTGGATGCTTCTTGTTGTAGGCTTAACCTAGACTTAGCTTACTTAGAGATTTGTAGTCAAAACCAATGAAAGACCTCAAGTATCTAAACTTGGACTCTGGGCAAGACTTTAGGGAAGGAAGTTGTGTTCTGGGAGTAGTGTCCTGGGAATAGTGTCCTTTGTTAGCAATGCAGACTGTCCTTTTGCCTGTATTCTGCTCATGTTTTTTCACACACACATCTTCTTTCATATTTTATTCACACCACACAGTATTTTTGTAACAATTCTACACAGAATATGCTGGTTGTCTAAATTCCACTGAAGTCCAAACTGCAATCCTGAAATCTGCAAGCCAGCTTGTTTCTATCCATGGCAGTGCCTAAAGGTATTGCAAGTTGCAAGGCTTTAAAGTTCTTTTTCAGAATGCTTACAGGAATTTTGATACTTAGATCTAAATTCTAACGTATTTGAACAGCTTGGTACATAATTTACATGTATATTTGACCGAAATCAAGAAATCGGGCATTCCTTCACCCTCTTGCTCTAAAGAGTTTGATTCAGTAGACCTTGCAGACTTCTCCCCAGTCACTGTGATAGGCACTGCCTTCCTCTCGAGCTCACTCAGAGGAGTGAGGTTTTTGTCAGGTTCTCTGTGGAGAAGTCAACTGACTAGGGGGACAGACTTTCTTCTAGGGGAAGAGGAAGACTGTCATGAACAGCTTATAAATAGCTGTATTCTGTCTGTTCTGTTGAAGCTATGTAGCTCTGTGGGGTACAGATTCACTAGGGTTGTGTGATAGGCCAGGGGAAGGCATGACTAGGATGGCCAAGACCATGAGTACAGAGAAGCTTCCTCTTGCTTTTTTGCCTTGTTCTGTCCTTTTCCCGGTGACTTTCATGTAAAAATAAGCTTTAATGCTCACTCATCCATAATATTTTTCTCTTGGCTGGCTCTAAGTAGATGTGTATAAAATGTTCTGACTTGAAATGACTGTCTTGTTAACGTCCTTGCTGCTGTAGGATTTCATTTTGCAATGCCTACTGCAAGATGTTCTCTCTCTCTTTTTTGGGGATCATGCATTTTTTTCTGCCTATAAAAAAAAAAAAAAAAAAAAAACTGTAAACCTGCTAGCAAAAATTATTGTGTTTTTCTTAACACTAGGAATGCCTATAGGAAAGCAAATAACAGAATAACCCATTTTACAGTCAGGCCTTGTTTACCAAAATATTTCCACATGCTGCAATGCTGTATCTATACTCAAAATGAAGAATAACATGAATAGAGATAACTATCTCCATACATTTAATACACACAAACACTGTACTTTGCTGTCTGGAAAATCTAGCCATGATAGGAAAGCCTTTCGGAACTGTGTTAGCACTAGTTTTGCCTTGCATTCCTCCTTTTGCAAGAGTGTTGAGTTTTAGATCACATTTGACAATTGTTTAGATTATCTGATTCAAATTTGCCAAGGTCTGTCTCTACCTCTTGATGAAGAAATAAAAAGGATTTGTAAAATTTGTATATAACCTTATTCTTCACTTTTTTAGAAACAGTTTTGGTAGGTAGCGGTCCTAATACAGTTTTGTATGTCCTCCACCACCAGGCTGAGTGGACAATAAGGTTAAATGCAATTTTTTTTGAGGTTTATTATTAGAATTCAGTGAAGCAGCGCTATTTTTATCACTTTTACTAAAAAAAAAATATATATATATATATACTCAAAAAATAACAATAAAGGAAATCCAACTATTTTGACTTTTGCCTTTTTTCTATTTCCCTCTTTTGAAAACTGTGGTAATTTGCATATATTGTCAGCTGCCTTAAATTTCTTCGAATGAATATGTCTTACCTCTTAGTTTATTAGCTTCACTTGTACTAAAGGAATGCTTTATTTCTTTTGTTCTTAAAATTTTATTTTTACGTGTGAACTATGAACTAGGACAATATTCACACTGCATGTACATGAACAAGAGCATTGACCTTTTGAGCTGGTAATGATAGAGAGCAGGGCCATTTTTTGGAGTGAAGATTATATTTACTCTAGTGTCGTCTTTCTCTGAGTGGTTACCACACTGCTGCAGGAGATGAATAAAAGATGTTAGTGGATAAGTTCCATACACTGAAGTAATAGCATTGATTTCTGCGTGAATCTTGATGGGATTTTTAGCTGATTTTTCCTTATACCAATTTCAATTTTGTTATGCCACTGAATGAATATTGAAGAAGAAAATTTACTATATTTTGAGTATTTTGCTTTTGTGGATTTTTTTTAACTGTAAAAGTTTCTTTCACTCTTCAACCATGAAACATTGAATATACAAACACGTACAATGCAGATCTGCGGGTTCTTCTGAACCTCCCAGTATCAAAACAACCTTTTCTTCAAATATTAAATTAACCAGATTCCTACTGATGTCATGAGGAGACCTGACTGTTATAGCGACAGCAGATTCCGAAGGAATTTCTGTCAAAAGTTTAATCTGAAGGTTTAAAAATATTTCCCCTTATCTGTACTAATATTTTCAAATGGAGAGAAGAGCTGAGGTATACATTCTTACAAAAATGTCATACTGTTTCCTTGTGCTTGCTGCTTTAATTCTGTGGGTAGTTCTACCAGATAATTAAGAAAAGCAATCATTTTGGCAGTCTCATATTTTCTGTCTAGCTCTTGATAATGCCTAACAATTGTGAAGCAATATGGCCATATTCAACTTTGGATCAAGTTGCCGAGCATGAGCTGTAAATGCTTCTTATTTCTCTGTATTTGGCCTGTTGCAGCATTTTAAACCCTCTATGAATCGTCTTTAGGTTTCTTTCCAGTAAGTAATTTTCTGATTTAATGTTTTCAAGTGCTTTCTAGGTATACGCTGTATCAAAAAGTCCTTTGATTAATTTTATTGCTATTAAAGACTCATTTCTAAATGCCATCTTTGTTAAATTTGGTATCCTGATGGTTTAAATCTGAAGTAATTTTTCTAGTTAAACCATTTCTGTATTGGTGTATTAATATCATTTATTGCTGAGAGCATGTTACTGCAATTAAACATTTTAATTATGCTTCTCCTATTTATGTGGAAAATGCCTTTCCTAGTATTTCCTTACTTTCTGTGATTACTATCTTGGGATATTTTCTTTTTATTTTTTACTTAGTAGTTTAGGCAGGCTAGCTGCATTATATTTTTTTTTCTCCTCTAAACAATACAAAGTCAATACTTTCCCTATAAGTGTTTTTAAGCTTTTTGCTTCCTGTGGTTTATTTGCATAGCAATAGCTCTTCTTCATTCACCTAACCTATGGATTTATGGAGTCTAAGATGGAAGTTGTAGCAAGGTACCCCCAAAACAGCTCTTTTGCAGTGAGATACTCCGCTGTCATTATATTTTTGAATAAGTCTTTTATTAATTACTTTTTCACTCAAAATGTCACCTATGCCACCTTATCTCATTTTTATTAATAAATGAATTGTGTAAATGAGGAATACATCCACCAAAAATAACTGAGTATTCAAAAACTGGCACCCAGAAAAATGCTAACTTTTCAGTCTGTGCCTGTCCATCTGTAAAAGGAGCTCCCAAATTGCAATTCTTGGAACACCTGCAAAAGATGTTGGTTCAACCGATTGCTTGCATTCCTGCTGTTTCTCCTCATATTCAAGCTATAACTGTCCCCTGCCTCATATTTACCTAGCGCTACGCTGGCCTAAAGACCTGGCAAGAGGTCTGTCCTGGCTACAAACCCAGAATCCTAGAAAAATAGGAAACCTACAATCTTTCCTGTTTTTCTATATTGCTTTCTTTCTATTTTGTTGTGTTGAATTTTATTGTATTTTCTTTATGTGGTTCACTTTCATTTATCTGTTCATGGATAAATCAGATTCATATCAGATGCCTCTAACAAGTCATGTGGCTTGTTCAGGGGAAGGAATGAGGTATCTCATAGGTCATATGCCTGACCGAGGATCCCCTTTCCCAAGGGAAAACTTGGATTAGAACTGCCAGAAATGCTCTTTTCTTGAGGTATTTCAAGATGATGTCATTTAAAATACCAGCTAACTTGAACTGTGGTATTCTGCGTAGAGGATTAAAACACTTTTTTTTGCTTATATGAGAAAAGTTTTAAATATTTTTTTTAAATAAAAAGTTTTTTATTTTAAAACCTAGCCAAAATGACAATGATTTCACTTTACAAGAAAATATCACTATTTAGGAAAAAAAACCCAGCAAATTAATGTAGGGCAATAGGCAAGATATTTAGGAATTTTTAAGTTATTTGTAAAATAATTTGATCTCTTGTGTGAGGTCCCATTTATAAAGAAAAACATTTGAAACAAAATAGTGATTTTTCAACGATGTCAAGTGCAAATCCATAAAATCACAGTGAGACAGGGCTTGTGTCTTTGTTTTCTTTTCCCTTTTCCTTTTTTTTGTTATCACTGCACTTGATATATTAAGGCCCTAAAAACAAAAATGAAGCAGAAAAAAATGAACTGACATTTTTAAATGTAATCAAAGGATTTTTTTCAGAAAGGCTCATGTTGAGCTCATGTATGCAGTAAGTGGTAAGCGCTGATGTTTACATTCAAGTTCAGTAGGATTCCATAACTTGTGGGAATATGGAGTCATTTATGTGATCTGTCTGTAGCAGAGAATTACGCTTTATTTTTTAAAGAAATTTCTGGTCTGTTCCTTTAACCTCTGACATATGTTACCTCACAAATCTGTACAAGTCTCTAGGCAAAAAATAAAAATTCTTTCTTTAAACAAGTTGAAAAAGGGATAAAAATCTGAAGTGTCTCTCTTTTCTCTAATATTGACATAAATTTATGTAGGAAAATCCAGGCAGTTTCAAGTATTCCTTCTGTTATGTGCAGGACTTCTAAGAACTCTTAGAGATTTTAAAATTAGCTTACTGAATGCACTGTTGCTCATTATAATACATCAGTGAGAAATTAAGTGTTTTAATTCATACTCTATGGGTTTTAACTAATCCTTTAACCAAATGTCCTAGCATAGTATTCCATTACTTCCTACAGAAATTCATACATCCTGAGATGCACAAGGTAATAATCTGGTGCTTTATTGTTATCATTCCAGCTAGTAGGCAATGGAGATTGATTAGAAAGATCTTACAGGCTTTAAATGTGCAAACGGGTGAAGAACAGGTTCTCAGAAATATATGAGGGGATGCAGTGCAACAAGTCAATGTGTTAACTGCTAGTTTGCTGCTCAAGTCATTTGGCATATAGTCCAGTTATTGCTCCAGGAGTGTTTCGTTCTGACTGTTCAGAGTTGGTATTTTTGCCCGTCTTTGGTACCGGGCAGCTTACCTGGCTCTGTAGGTGATCCGGTTGGAAACCTCTGGCTGTTTTGGCAACTCGCAAGAAGGAATTGCAGTCTGGTTTTATCAGCACTGTTTACTTGGCTGGGATAACTAGTGTACTTCACCTGAGCATCTCCAAGGGAAGGGTTTTAGCCTAATGACGGTGGAAAACAAAGTAAAACACGGATTCATTAGAGGGCAGCAGGATATGTTCTGTTTCATTGTACCCGCTGACTAGGAGTTTAGTAGCATTAAATACATTGTGCAATAACAGTGAAGGCCTAATCTGAAGCTTTTTAATAAAATGTATATCTATAGTTAATGAAGAATGAAAGAAAATATAGCATTAAAATGCAGATAATAATGATTGTCTTATTAAAAATACATTTACATCCAAGAAACCCTACCGTCTCTAATAGAGTGACTCTTGATTTAAGTTTCCTTAAGAATGATGGGCTTCTACTGAATTATTCTGTCTTTTACTGCCTTTTGGAATTTAAGCTATACAAACATAGCTTAAAGAGTTCTCACAGTGGGGAGCAGGGGTTATTAGCAGATAATGAAAATTGCTAATAAATAATACTTGAATTCTTTACTAATTGGCTTCTAATCTTGGCAGTAATTTGTCTGATAGGTAGCCTGAGTTACAGAATTTCACTTGTGACCAGGTTTAGTGGTGTTTATATTATTACTATATTATAATAAAGTGTAATTTATTGTTACTTGCACTCTTTCTAGACAATTATTTTAGAGTTGTAATAACTATGCTCATCTAAAGAGACTTAGTTATTAGCTGTATTTTAGACTGAAGGAAAGTGAAGATGTGAGATGTTTAAACCAGGTTTTGTTGTTATAAGTTTTACAGGGAATACATAATTATAACTGTCAGGGATGATTTTAGAAAAATACTGATATGATTTTTAAAGCATCTGGATTGCATACGTAATTGCAAGTTTGTTTTTAAAATATGGTGGTTAGAGAAACTGATATTCATCATTGCAAGTGTTTGAAAAAGGGAGACCTGTCAAAGGTGAGTAGATATTTTCTAAAATCAATCATTCACTTCCCATTGTGGGGAAAACATGATGCATGTATATTGGGAGTGGAACTATTCCAACTCTATTTGTAATTTCTTTTTTTATTTCCTCTCTGTTGTACCCATCTGTTGTAATTGTGGTTGCTTTCTCAACACAGATGAGAAAACAGTATCAATATAACTTTTATTTTTATACTCTATGTTAATTATTTTTTTGTAATTTCACACTTGTGTTTAATGAAGTGAAAAAGTGGGTACATGTAAATCCAGGTTTTGCTACAGGTGTCAAAGTAGCTGGTCTCATTTTAATTCTTTTCCTGGTACTTTCTGCCAGCATAAATGCTGTAGAATGGAAGCCTTGCTGTCAGGTTTCTATGTAGTTCTTCACAGTTTAAATGTGAAGGGGTTTTTTAGTAATAAATATTCTAAAATTTGTCCTCACCCAGGGGAGAAAATCCAAATTGAAGTATGTAGAGCTTATCATACCAGAGGTTTTTCTCTGTTGCATATTTTAAGGAAGCTGGAGAGCTTGCATGTTTACTTCAGTTGTTTTTATATTGACATTGTGGGAATCTAGTATTAGCAAGAGTAAGTCCTTGGCAAGAAAGCTGTATTGCTGGCTCGTAGACTGAGCGCTGGGGAGGGCAGGCAGGGATGCTGCGGATTTATGCCTAGGAATAATACATTGCTCTCAATAAAACCTGTAAACCACTCTTCAAACTGACTTGTATTGTTTTTCTACCTTCCACTAAATTGAATTACTTTATTTCTATAATGCATTACTTCATTTTTGTTAGCCTTGACCTTGTCACCACTCAAAAAAATGGAAAAGCTTCCACTGATTTGAACAGAGCAGAGTCAAGGCTTTCTTCATCCCAATACACTCAAGGAGCATTTACATCTCACTGATTAAGGAGAATGATCATTATACCTTTTGCAGCCTGTATGTAAGGTGCTTATTTTTAGGTAGGTTTTGTGGTCATGGTGAATTGAGAATCTGCATGGCAGGGTTCTTTTGTCTTTCCCTATAATTTCTCTTTGCAAATATTAGATTGGTTTGCAAAGCACTCATGAAGCTTGTGCGTGCTCTTGTAGAGTGCTGGGTTCAGCCTATTTATTTCCTGACCTGAGGCTCAACTTTGTAGCACTTGATTCTCCATGGTTTCTTTTCTATTGACATGTACAGTATTATATGGGAGGATAGTTAAAGGTTGAAAAATGCTGTCAAGTTATCAGGTGGCTGAAGCCACAGAGCTTATGGAACAATAGATTATCTTGCTATTAGTAGGAGAGCTCAGGGATTTTGAGTTGGCTACTATAATTTCTTTTTTCAGCCAATGTATTAATCATGGTGGAATCTATAGCTCTGTTGACTCATTTATATCTGTATTAAATATAAGTGGAAGTTTGACACTCACAGTCTTTAAGATTGCCCCTATTCTGTAATCTCCTATGAATCAAAATTGCCATAGGTTTCAAGGAACAGTGATAATTTAGCATGGCTTCCTGTGTAAAATAGGTCATTGGGATTAGCTGAAATAATTTTTATATTGTAGATATAGTAGCCGCTGTACTGTTTTTAAAGACTATTTCACAGACTGGAAAAAAAACAAATACAGCCATATAGAATCTACCACATTTCACAGGAAATAGTTGCAGTGGTTAAAAGATTGCCCAATTATCATTATGTATCTCCAGACCTGGATGAACCTGCTTTCTGATTCTCATCCAATGTTTTTAAGCCCTTTGTTTCCCATTTTATTTTCCCTCATGGGTAATTTTGAACTATGACACCACCTCATTTGATAACTGAAATGCTCTGAATTCTTTGCATTTTTCTATAGCATTTTTTTCTTAGTCTTCCAGGCAGTCTTATGGTGTTTCTTTGAACCCTCTGTAATTTTTTTTACATCCTTCTTCGTTTTCCATATTATTTTTCCTCTCTGTTATGTAGATTGAATTACCAAAAGGAAATGTCTAGTTGAGCATACCCCAATGTGCTTCATTTCTTTCAGAGAATGATCTAAATTCCTCTGTATCTAGACTGTTTAGGTTTCTTTTAACTTAGTGTGATACTCCCAAAGATGGTGACAGCTTTATTTTAGATTCAAAAGCATTCAAGTATTTTTACTTAAAACATTCTCAGAGTTACCAGAACTACTAAAAGCCATAATTTGAATCAGAGCCATCATTTAAGCACACCAAGGGGAAAAAAAAAAAAACTCAAAAGAAGAAGGAGAGGGAACCATTTTAGATTTTTTTCTTCCTCTTGATACAAAATCCTCTAAAATGCAATGGCAAATGTCTCAAAAATATTTCTTGAATTGAATACTTTATTGAAGCTTTTAAATATAGAAAAAGGACAATTAGCTTTCAGTTGTAGCTAGGGCATTAGGTATCTATTTTTTCTACCCTTGCTACCTTTCTCCATAATCATAAAAATAGAATTAAAATAATAATTAAAAACACCCTGCCTTGGCTGCAGGATTTACATTTAAGAATGTGTATTATTATTTATATGCTGAAAATCAAAATTTGTCTGGCATGCTAAGTTGTATTCAAAGTAGCCAAGAAACAGGGAAAAGGAAATGACATAGATGTTCACTATAAAAATCAAAGCAAGAAGATGGAGATAATTCTGAAAAAAGTGAAAAAAAATGTCAACTGAGATCGATGAAATATCTTCACAACAAGGGAAGGGGAGAGGGGGGGAAAAAAAAAAAAAGGCAGGTTTTCCTGTCTATATGGGCTCCATTAGTGGGTTCAGATGACCTAATAAGATAATTCTTCTAATGGACATCAGTAGGGGTTAGTGTAACATAACTTACATAGAAGAAGATGAACAAGTAAATAGGTTGTCTTTATATTTGAACATATTTACAGTTCAAGGAAACTGCTGTATAATTTTCCAGTGAATAAACATAAGCAAAGCAGGTATTTGGTGTATTTTAAGTGTGAGTGAAGAAATTCTATCTCTACTGACAGTACTTGGTATCAAGGGATGCTCAGAGGAGATTTCAACTCTACCTATATATCTGTTGAGTAGCAATTTTAGCAAATAATCAAGGAATTTTGTAAATTATAGGGAAGTCAGATTCACAACATAGAAAGCAGAGAATCCCAAAAGAGCCATCCTGAGTCCATTTACTGCTGACAGGAAAGGAAGTGACTGAAAACGGGCAAACTGGAGAAAACCTTAGCATCAGTGACCACAGAACTGAATTCATCCTAGTAGTGAATGCCTTTTACTGATCAATTTTAGGCTTTGATTTTTGTGATAACTAGGTAACAACTGCAGTAAGGAATAGTGGGGAAAAAAAAATAGTATTGAAATGCAGTGCAGAACAGTCTATTTGGTTATAATGATGAGATCAATGTGTTTTTCTGCTGGCCTTTTTGGTTGTAGGAAGAGAAACCTTTGAAATGCTTCAGTCATCCTGGTGGGGTCTTATACAAAAGGTCAATGTTTAGAGCAATGGGGAAGCTCAAGCGCAAAGTTAGATGAAGGGTCAAGAATCATGAATCATCAGTCCAACTGACTGGGCAGTTAAGTGCTTGAGACCTGAAACCAAATGCAGCCGTAACCAGGGGGGAGATGTATACATGTCATCTTTGCAACAATTTTAGAGGGATAGTTACCAAATGTTTCAGCAGTCTAAATAAGGAAAAAATTATCTGAACAATGTAGGTAGTGTGCTGAAAGCGGAGAGAAGTAGGGGGTAAAAATAAATAAATAAAATAGAACTGGTGTTGTAAAATAACTCCATCAAGATGTAAAATGCTCCCTACCTCTCTGGAGCATGAAAAGGGCCACAATTGGTGTTCTGAGTTGAGATCTCCAATGAAGTTAGGAGGGAAGAGTGAGGAAGGGAATGTGAGAGAAATGCTGCATTTGGGATTTGATTTTTTTTGTGCTGGGAGTCTGCTGAAGTCATGAGATAATAGTGGGGATAAAAAGGGAGAGAGCAAGAGGTGTTTCTTCTTCAAAAATAGCATTTATTCTGAAGTATTTACAATCTAAGGGAAAATTTTCCAAAGCATAGCTAAA
>VZSV01000218.1:126143-169957 GCA_013398735.1 Nothocercus julius | reverse complement strand
TTTTTTTTTTCCATAAAATATTTTGGCTATTTGTTATTCTTTCCTTTACTGAGACCTCAGTTTTTTAAGCCCTTTTGGTTGTTGGTTGGTTTTAACCAACAACTGCTTAAAAAAAAAAGTTTTTTTTGGGGGGGTTGTGCTATGATATGGAGAAAAGAGTCTTTTCAGTATAAGCAATTTTTTCCAGCAGCAGCAGCAGCAAATACTAATTTCACTGACAAATACTTGGAATGTGCAAAGCAATGCAGCCCTCCCAAGGAAGTCCCCCAGCGTTTACACACATGCAGAAACTGATGTGCTGAGAGGAAGAAATGTCTCTCTCCTTAACAATAACTATAAATATTTGAAGAGTGTAAATGCTAAAGCACAGAAGCACAAGGGGAGTAATGCAATGGGAATACTAAAGTGAAAATTCAAATTGGCTGAGTATTAGGGAAAAATGATTGACAGTGAGAACAGATTATGTAGTGGAGCGCCATCCCAAAGGAGTTGCTAAAAGCCCCATCTCCATCTTTACTGAGATACTTTTGAGTAGACTGGATAAAGAAGCAGAAGCCATTCTGCAGGGAACGGGGCTGTTCTCGGAGTGAGGTGTGCGAGAAGACTTAATAGATTTTCTGCAAGTCATTTCAGGGTATCGGTTAGGGATGTGCTTGCTTTTTAGCTTGTTGAAAGGTACTTCTATAATATTTCCCCCCATTTCCTGCTCCGCAGATCAGAGTGAGTTTGTGTTCACACAAATTTAGTAAATAAATATCCTATAGCAATAGCTATGTATACATCATTCATTATGCTTGTGAAATACAGGCTGCTCAGAAGAGGAGGAGGAAAGAGGGAAGTATGAAAGGTAAAGATACAGGACGCTTGCCTGCTGGCAGAGTGAGTGCTGGACCATGAAACGCTGGGCCCTGACCCCCTTGGTGATTTCACTGGGACTCAGCCTTCCTTCTTTGTTCCCAATATGTTGTTTTGCTATCTTCTAGGATGAATAAGCGTTACTGATACTAATAATGACTGAAATATGTATAACTAAAAAATGATCCAGAGGAAATAAATGCGGGGAGTTTTAAGAACATACTTCCCTAAGTGTGTTGACCTTCAGAAAGAGAGACACTATCACCCAGATGCTAACAGCATTTCTTCACTGACGTGTGCATGATTTGCATAGGCACAAGCTGGAATTAATAAAATGGCACTCAGGAGTCTTTCAAGACTTAATTCCATTTGCACAGGGTTTTATGAATTTTAAATACCAATAGGAAAGATACCCATTTTGTACTGAATAGCACTCAATAATCATAAAATTTTGATGGTGATAATGCTTTTTTATATGATGAAAATGACACAGTCAGGTATAAATTATATATTACGTCTTTCCACTTTCAAGAAATACCTAGGAGGAAGAAACTAAAAATGCTCAAGGAATAGTTTGGGGTCTCTTAATGTGGAGTGAGGCAACACTACTGATCTGCCTATCGTCTGCCTAGTGTTCCCATGTCCTTTCTCCCCTCTTCTTTTTACTGAGCTTGCATGGAGATGGCAGAACTTGGAAAGCAACGAGAGTTTCTGAGCTCTGCATCAGCTATTTGACGTAATTAGCATAAAGAACAGTCTGTTCTCTCTCATTCAGGCAATTCTTATGGATGGAGCTTATTTTGTGTGCAAGGGAGGAGGAACACGTTCCAGTCTTCCTCCCTCCTCATCCCACATGCCCAAAGTGCATATGTTTCTTAGATGATACTAGGCTGCAGGTCAGCCACTGCTGTGTTCATAAATATTCATCCTTATATAGATGGGAATGAAATAAGTGACAGGTTAATATAAAGTAAATATTCAGCACATCTCAGCAATGTCAGGATTAAAATAGAAAAGTACAAGATACAGGAAGAACAGCTCCAAGAAAGTATTTTAAAAGAAAATCCTTTGCAGCTTTCCTTAGCCACTATGTTTGGGGGAAAAAAAGAAACATTTTCCTCTCTGAGATAAACCGGAGAGTGGCAAAATGCATATCTGATCCCAGAGGCTGCCAATAAATAGGCAGGAGTCACTAGGAACTATGAGGAAGATGTTGATGGTTTTTGTTTCTTCAGAATAGTAGCATAGAAGTTCTTATAATGTCCAGGACAATGACAATTTAAGGACTGCAAACCTTGTTGAAAAGTACATTCCTATTTGTTTAGATGCTCGCAGCCTTCATTCCCCAGGGCTTTCGTCAAAATTTTTTTTCCCTCACTGAAAAATATTCACTTTTCAAGAGGATATAATAGAAGGCTATTGGAAAGGAAGTAAATATTTGGAATATATTCCTGGTATCTTTTCTCCATTAACTAGTCATATATAATTTTAGCAATAGATTTTTGGTATTCCACTATACATTAAGATAACAGAGATATAAGAACATATTATTGTAAAGCATTGTCAAAGTTGAAAGCTTGGTGGTAAATGTGGCAGATTTCAAGTTGGACATCAGCTTTGTTTGTGAGCTGTACTGATTTCCTAATTTCCTATTGGTACTATGGTACTTACATTTCTGTAGAGGCTGCAGGAGTTGGCTCTCTTGTTCTACGCGTCTCTGTTGGGATTGCGCTGTTAGGCGCAGGCACAGACATCACTGATTTGATTGTAAAACTTCCTCCTTACTGCAAAATGACACCAGATCATGCTGCTTGTGAGCCTGGTTTTCATACCCAATGTATGGGGCTATGAAGCAATCAGACTTGCCCAGGCTTTGCAGCCTATTTCCATATCAGTAGTTTCTTGTTTTTTTTTTTTTTTTTAATAAGCTGTTGGGCTAATGTTTTCTTTAATTTTATTTGAACAATTTGTTTGAAATCCTGTGAACCAGTGTTCACTTTATCCTAGAAGAATTAAGGAAAGTTTTAAAGTGGATCCTTTGTTTTGTGTATTATTGTTCATAATTTAAAAAAGGAAAAAACCTTTTCAAGGCAGGGGTTTGCTTGCAGAAGTAAAATTACTTGTGTGTTTGTTTGCATGATTAACTGGGAGTTAACGTTTTTGTGCTTTTTGTACCTTTTTTTGAATCTAACATGATTAAAGTAGTTAAATTCATTCATTCAGTAGAAAACTCTTGGATTAATTACAGTGATTGTTGCCACACATGATTTATCCTGGCACTTGTAATTTCTCTCTTTTTTTCAGATTTCTAATAATAAAAGTAAATGGAAAAATTCTGCTGAATATTCGCAGACAAACGTATCATGTCTGGTTCCTTGCAGAATTGTATTTTAAGAGCTAGAAGTCAAACACACGCATATGTATGTAATTGTTATTTAAAAAAAAAGAAGAAAATTGAAGGTGAATGATGTAAAGTCTGTCCCGCCTCCTCCCCAGCCCTCTGAAAAGAATAAAATGGCACAGAGCGCTCACTGTTTTTAGAAAGTGGTGGCTTTTCATATTGGATTCTAATAAGGACACATTTTTGAAAATTACTATTCCCATAGGAAATACCTTTTACTAATCCCTTTTTATTTATACAAGTTTAAAAGCAAAAATTGTAACATCCAGCTACTTAAAATGTAGTGTTTGTGCTATAAAACTAATACGTGTGTGTGTGTATGTGTGTGTGTGTACATACATATAAATATATACCCAAGCACACACACTTGTATAAGTAACTTGCTTTCTTTCCTAATTCCTGGCAAACCGTTTCATGTACTTGAGAGCTCTGAGGACAGAGCAGCTTCTTGGGCCTCACGTGAGACGTGCTTTCTAAGTCACAGCTGACCGACATGAAAGGCATGAGGAGAGGAAAGAGAGCTGGTTTTTAACTTTTCAGATAGTAATGATTAAATGTACCCTCCAAAACATTCTTATGCTTAATGCATAGAATATTTATAGACATGTGTCTATATGTCTGTAAGCCAATCCCTATATGAATTTTTATCATGCTGAAAATACAACTTTTTTTGCCTTTTTACATCTATGTTGATGTGTTTGGGTTAAGGTTACTTATTTACCCCTGATTTTTCACTCAAATATTTTATATAATTATATTATTGCTCTAATATGCTCAAATTAGCATATTTTTGTTCAGTATTTGATCATTAATTTTACAGTTGCTTCCAGTACTAGATGTGTATCTAGTCTAAAAATGCTTATCTTGATATCAGATTCCTCTTTAACTGTTACATAAAGCTAATACTCCCAAGTATTTTTTTTTTAGAAAACTGCAAAGTTCAGATAGATTCAGAAATAATAAGGTTATGCCTGGGAGAAAAAAAAAAAAAATGCAAGGAGCTCAAAGGAAATTGAAAATGTAGTGAGATAACTTACGTGATGAAAAGCCTAGGTATTTTGGGCCACCTTGCTACATACAATCAAAATTATCAGTTTGCCACAGTAGTTTGTGGAAATACTGTTATATCTACATTTTGGGGATGCTATTTTTTTTCAATGTGAAGTGGTGAAACATTGATCATATTGAAATTGGTAAGAGAACATCTCTTTGCCATTATTCTAACTATATACATAGTTAAATATACTAGAGATAAGGTAAGCCTTGTATAGCAAAAGGAAAAAACCTATTACTTGTCTGTGCAAATAGCAGCCCTGGAGGGCTCTAACAACAAAGTCGTCCACGAAATGGGAAACCTCATTTGAAAGTTCTCCCCTTGGTGGCTCTTACAAGCTGTTAAAAGCTTTCAGGAAAGGCCAGACATGTTGGTTCATATTTTATAAAGCAGCCCCTTCTCCTATTTATCAGTAGTGAACATCCATCTCATGGAACCCTTTGCCTGAAAGAATATCATACTAAAATGGCCAGAATAAAGGCGAAATAACAGGAATAAATTCCTGTTATATAAACTTGCTTTATAAGAATGTATTATTAATGTTCTGGTTGTCAAAGGAAATTCTGCGGTTAGCCTCTTGAGATCATTCTTCTTCATGAGATACATGTTTGGAAGTTACATGAGTCCAGGGACAAGACCGGATGGCCTTGGGCCCAGGCAGTTCTGGGGGCCCGTTGATCCCCCAGCTAGATCACATAGGGAGCGTGGCAGGAGTTGCCTCATGCCTTAGCAGTGTTTGTTGGCATATACCACGACTAATACCCTGCAGAGATACAGTTCCAGTTATGAAATTGGATTTTTTTCAAATAACTTCTTTTAGACAGAAAACCTTTTTGCAGAAGTGGAAATGGCTTTCCTCCATGTGCTGCAGTTATCAGGCGGCCCATATCTCAGGTGGCCTTTTACCTTTGATTCTGCTACCTTTAATGAATCAGTTAAATTTGTTAGAGAGCAGGCACAGCTTGATACTTAGTCAGAATGGAGTTTTGCTGAGAGGAGCACAAGCAGTAGCTAATAATATAGAGGTGGCTGCTCAAAGCCTTTCTCCAGTGGAAGGTGTCCTTTGTTGAAAAAGAGGGACATTAAATGTATGGTCAGGACAGGGAAATGGATTTAAAGCTATTGTAGAAAGGCACGCGTTAGCCACCTGCTGCATAAGGGATCGATATAACAGTATCACAAGTGGAAATCAAACCTAGAGCTAGTAACCTAGCTAGTTCCTGAGGGAGAGAAGGACAGTTTCCCGTCTAGCCCCTCAGTCGCCTCCTCTCGGTAATAGATAAGCGAGGTGAAAGCCGAAAAGGAAGGCTGTGGTGCAGGCCGAGGCTCGCTGCGTGGCCGCACAGTAGCCCTGCTGTTTCAGCCCACCGCTCAGAGGCTCCTTGCCCAGCGGGGGAACAGGGGCTCCGTTCAAAGCCGCGGTCAGGAAGCCGAGCGCATGAGTCCAATGTGGAAAGCTGCCAGATACACCCGCAGCCAAGAGCTGGTTATTCAGCAGCTAGATGCAAGGGGAGCCCGTGCAAGGGAGAAAAGAGAGGAAGGAAAAGCCAGTTGGGCATTTATTATTCTGGAGAAGTAGTAAGGTTAAAAGACATTAGTTGGCAGCTTAGTAATATACTGAAGGGAGAAGCTCAGGAAAGCAAACTAGAGAGGAGTAGAATAAAACCCCTGTATTTCACCAAAGGACACGCAGATATGTTCTGCATTTAATTAATGCAAGACTATAGCTGTTTTTATATATGTTTGCAAATGTGTTTAATATGGAAAAATTTGCTCAAATATTTTCAGACAGGCTAGGTTACATGCATTGGAAATGGATTTTTTTCTGCAGCAAGTTTTTGTTATACTTGTATTATATCTTCAGATCATTGATCTCCCGAATCTAGGCTCTGTCCTGTCTCCATTCTGGCCTTTCCCTTTAATCTGCAGTTGTTTCATCTGTTCTTTTGTGACGATTTTCATTTTCGTTGCCATACAACTCCTCCTCTAATTATAGGTGGTGCTGTTTCATGCTGTTTCTAAGTACCTCTGCCACATTGCCCTCACTTCAGTTGAGATGTTCAGCTTAATTTATTTTAGATTTATATCATTTTTGCCTTTTCCCAACATTTGTTTCCTTATTTTCTAACCTGAAATTTAAATCTACAGGTGGTTAAGATTGGAAAAATCTGCCACCTAATGAGCCTTATGTTTAAGAAATAAGGTTTGAACCCTACTCTGGTAATTACTGTTTTCAGCTTTACAGCTCCTCTTCCTTACAGTCCCCAGAGAGTTTGTGTGCTTGATCTTGAGCAGGAATTGTTAACAAGGAAGAGGAAAAAATAGCATGTGTTTAACTTCTCTGTAGACTTAAATTACTTGTTAACTCTTGCTGCACTGAGGAAGGAAGAGGAGAAAAAGGCTGAAACCCAGGACAACAAATAAGCCTCCTGCAGCCCTTTCTTTTCTCAGCCAGTCACTGGAGGTAGCACGTCAGTTGTTTTGTTCCGTAGACTTCATGTAATGTATTAATGCGAAACTCCTTTTGCCTTTTTCCTTTCATTTTTATTTCTGTTGTTTTTATTTTATGACTTGTATCTCAGTGATGGCTTCATTGTGCTTGGGAGCCAACTTCTTTGGAACCAACTTGTGCCTGAATTTTGCAATTTAGATGTTGCCAAGAAATTTCTGAGTCCTTGCCATAAGAAATTCAAATTAAGGAGGGAGGAGAGAAGAAAAAAAAAAAGGAACCTAGGAACCTTAAAACAGAAAACATAGCAACCACAGTCAGAAAAATGTAGTAGTCTGGCAGTCAACAGCAGGATGTACAAAGAATAACAAAATAATCTATTGAAGAAAAAAGTCTTCAAAAGACTTGTGTCCACAGCAGGGTGAAAAACATAACAAGAAGCCTATTATCTAGGCTGTTAGAATAAAATGTTTATTTTCAAACTTTAGCTAGTGTAACACATTAAGCAATATGCCAATGAGCTACTCTCTCCATGGAAGCGACATAAAAACTTGTTCTCTGACATTTTCTTTTGATGTCTGTATTAAAGCAGTTAGGGAGGAAGGAAAGAAGCAAATAGTTCTTACGTCAGTGTTGAAAACTCCAGCAGAAGAGACCAGTTTGCCTATCAAGTCAAATAATTCACATGGTATCACTTTCACAAACAGGTAACTTTCCCTGTACTGCCTATTCATCTGAAGAAAAGCAAATAAAACAAATTTCTCAAAAGTGCTCTGTAAAGCTCACAGATATTTTCATATACAGTGATTCAGCTAGTACAGGATTACTTTCTACAGCTGTAATTACCACCTTCTTAATTGCCTTAAAATCATGGCGTTAACCTGCCTATGCCAAACTGAGTTGTTTGTTTCTCTATTTTTTACATTTATTAACATTGTTGTTTTGAGATAGGAGACATGGTTTTCAGATATTCTAGAGTGATGGAATCTACTTAAACTAGTTTTTTTTTATTTATTTATTTTATGCTTTCTTTCTTTGGTACACATGTGTCTATCAGGAATTTACAGATCTATGATGATAAGCAAATCGAATAGGACATGTGTTTGTGTGCCTTGAGTCTGTTTTCAGTGAACACAAGTTTAGAAATTGTCTGTGCAGTGTACCCTGTAACAGAGCAGAGCGTAGACGTAGAAGACATTTGCAGTGCTTAGGTCAAGATTAATTGTCTCTGGTTAGCCATCCAACTTTGGCACTAAAGCACTAGGTAAGCATGCTAAATTGTATAGCATACTGGGCTTCTATATTTACCTTGATACATATATTATTCAAACCCAGCTTTTATTGAATGTAGTTTTTGACCAGATTGGACACATTTTATTTTTATATTTTAATAGCCAACTCTTTAGTCTGTAGTTGCCCACCAGAAAGCCATAATACACTCTCATACTAAGTGCTCACTTTTTGCATCTTCCTAACACAAAGAAAACTTCAGGATGCCCTTTCCCCACCTCCCCCAAAGAAGGCAAAACCCTTATGGGAAATGCTTGTGTAAACAGGACTTATCTGAAATGAAGGTCCACTAGATTCAGTGTGAACTGTGGTCTTCATTCAAGTTTCTGCTGTATGAGGAAATAATGTATCCAATTTACAGAAAAGCAAAGGGAAGTTAAGTTCACTGTGAGTCATTCAGATGTGGGTTAAAAACAACTCTCTCCTACCTGGTAGGCCAAAGTACTCTGTGGGGAGAATGTCTGGTTTTAAAGTTTGTTATATGTAAAGCTATAAGCAGTAAAACAAGGGGCACATTTAAAGTATATGAACCATGTATAAGTCTTGAGAGAAAAAAAAAAAATCAGTTTTGCATGTTAAAAAAAGCTACTGCTTGGCGAGGGAACAGGTCAAATAGCTGTTTTGTGTGACTCCAGGTATTAATGATTTTATTATCCTGTTGGGTAACTCAAGCAAGTACTCCTTTGACTTGGACAATCTTTTTTCTTCTGTCCCAATGAAAGAGCAAAGCGTAATTTCAGTAGAGTAAGCTAAGAGACTGTGACTTATTCCCACTCCACGCTTTTGGATGCTCTGAGTGGACAGGAATAAGTGGCAGAAGGATGACTTGAATCTCCCAGTTATATGTTCCACCAGATTTATGGCCCTAATAGAGCACTAGACACCTGTTTTTTCAGATCTATTAAATCAACACTTCAAGCAAAACTTGCAAAGCCGTTTCCCAGGCCTTAATTCTCTAAAGCAATTTGGCAAAATGCATGACCAGTCACTTACTCCAGGTGTTTGGGTATCTAGACCATGCAACTGTGTCTTGTTGCCCTGAGATTTATCTCCCACTCACTGGGACTCTGGATTGCTTTTTGTCTTGCTGATGAGAATGAGCACCAACCCTTAAAAGCAGCAACCCTTCAGCTCAGGAAACTGACACCATTTAATTTGAGGATGAGTAAGTTGTTTCCTTGGAGCTTTCATTACACCTGCTAATCTTTTTTTTCTTTGTTCACAAAGAAGTAACAAAATGTGGGTCTGTGAAATGCTGAATAATCCTAGACACTTGAATAGCTGTTATCATTGACATTGTTTTCCATGTTGTCTTCAGAAACACCGCTTATTGCAAAGGTTTGAGCTGTGTGGCTTTACATTCTGTGTAAATAATTTGTAGTTTGTTTGCTGCTTGATGTATTCATTTTGGGCCTTGGAAGTGAATTGAGGAATACTAGCAAAATGCCAACCCTCCCGTGATAAACTACCATTCAGCGATTAGCTCAAAACCATTTAGCCACTGCAGGGAATTATCAAAAAAATACATGAAGACTCTCTGCTTTGTTTTGAATCTGGGTACCACAAGAATCTGCAACTATGCTCTCAATGAATACTGAGTTTCTTAATAAATTCTAATGGCTGCTAAAGCAGTCTCAAAAAATTGCCACAGGCTTCCCTTACTGTAACTTTATTGCTACAGTTTTTGATATCTGTTGTTAAGCTTCTGTTGACCTCAACGTGAAGCATAAAATCATAGACATCTACCTAAACCATTTTGATCTGTTTTGGAGAGTTAACTATGGCTGTTTGCACAGGAGTCCTGGTAACTGGGATCAGGTTTTGCGCAGAGCTGAAAATATTGCAGAACAGTAATGTAAGGATGGTTGTGGTTCACTTTTTTAACAGATCATGAGGTAGGATTCATTCATTCAAACTGGATTTAGAAAGCTTTTTTTTTTTTTAATCTCCTCATGAAGAGACAAGCTCTTCAGTTCAAAGCAAAATCATTCTGTACTCTGAACTGCTAACTTCTCTTTGGTTCTAGAGGAAATGTAGATTTATTTCTTAAAATTCAGTACAAGTTACCTGGTGTGTGGCTGGCTTTGGTGGGAAAGGAGCTCATGTCTTGTTGTAGAATGCTCTGTAGCTATTCCTCCTTTCTCCCGTAAAACAAATTTACTCCTTGTGTGGAGGGTTCTGCTGCAAATGAGGAGAGGAGTTGCTAGCTGCTGTTTGTTGTTGATGATGGTATTTTTGTTTTAGTCTTGGGAGTTTAAGTGACCTTATGCAGTTCCCAAGAATGAAGTTATTAGGTATTCTATAGATGGAGGTCTTGAACCTTACCTAATATTAAGGGGAACTAGTGTGATGAGTGGAAGACAGATTCAAGGTGCTCTTCATAACCTGGTGCAGTTCTCTGAGGGCTGGCAGTTTCAAGCCCTGGAAAATTATACGTTGTTGCTTGGGTATGAGAGAGGGAGTGAGCAAGTAATTGCTAGGGCTAGGCTAGTAGATGCTAGGAAAGAATGTAGTGAATGCACAGATACTGCCTCGTAGACTGTGTGGGAGTAAAAGTGAACTGTGACACCAAGGTGTGTGTATCACAAATTACCTTCACCTGCATGATTGTGGATACATATCTCTACTCACAGGAAACCATATTAAGTTAATATTTAAAAAAAAAAAAATGTATGCAGGATGTTCTGGATGGAAGTAGAAGTAAAAACTATTATAAATATGTTTTTTCTTATGAACCTAGTAGAACCTTTAGAAAACAAAGAAATTGTCATATGTGATATTTAAAGTTTCCAAGGAAATTTTAATATTGGTAGTATAGAAATCCCACTATTTGACACTTTTAATAAAGTGTTCCAGCAAATTTTCCTTGATATATTAGGCAATTACTTAAGCTGTTGACCAGTTCTTGAGAAAACTGTTCTCAGTAGATCTGTCGTTATTTTATTTATCAGATCCTTGAACCTTATTCTTAAAAATGGATTGTGACCTCAAGCCTCCAGAATCATTTTGGACATAAAGTAATGTTCATTCATCTGTCTTTCTACTGAGTTCTTTCTACATAGATTTTAACTATTAGTTTTATTATTCGATTAAATAGTTTACAATAATGTCAGCCAATTTGAATTCAAGTTCATGAACAAGGAATTTTCTCTTTTTACTTTTAGTTGTATTAGTTTGATACCTACCTTTGTTCAGTAGGCAATTAAAGATTATTCTCCCTTCATGTTCTTTGTTGCCTTAATTACGTTCATTGTCAGCACTGGAATGTAGCTGTAATGAGAGCTCATTTCTTCCTTCTTCATGCCATATCTGCTATCTGTGACTTAATGGTTTTTTGGTCTGTGCTAGAAATGTTGTTCCTCACAACTGCTTTAACTGAAATTCAAGGCTATCCAAAACCCCTCTTCCCATAGAATGTGGCCAGTGTTTCACTAGGCCAAATATCTCCGGTTAATACTGTCTGCCAAACTACCGATTTGTGTCTTCATTCTATTGCCTTTTACTTTCTTCAGTCTTAAGGCAGAAAGTCTCCCCAGTGGGAGCTCACGCTTACTCTCCAGCAGTATGTTATCTGTACTATTGGAGATGTTACGGTAGCGCAAATATGAATCTTTATTCTTTGAGACCAGAGGTTAGTCACCTTTTAGTCACTTGTGATGTGTTGCCTTTCTTGAATGAAGGCAACATTATCCCCCTTTCTGTAGTAGAAAGTCCTTTCTGCCATCGGCAATCCATAGTAGGGATTATTTGACATCTTTGGAGGTAACAGAGTTCCGGTAGGAAGAGCAATTCTGGTGTTCTGGTGAATAAAGTGGCAAAGCAGGCTTGCTTGTGAAATTTTAGGACATGTTTTTAATGTTGTAGAATAATTCTGCCATGAATTAGGATGAAATCCACTGGGCGGGTAATGGTATATTTTGAAAGAATTTAATTTCTAGAATCAAAACTGATCTATTGATCATCTACCACTTATTTATAGTGTTCTGTTATCTCTAAATATTGTTCTTCCATAGCAACTATCACTTATGACATATGCCATCTTGCTTTACATGTATGTTAGTGTTTTGATTTGAAACAGTAGCATAGTTTTGAAATGAATCCCCAGTCTCTTCCAGTTACTATATGTCCAGTTTGCAGAATGGTTTTAATCTGTGCTTAAACTACATTTATTTTGGAGGAAATGAATCCAGAACTACTCTTCAAACTTTAGTTAAACATCCTCTAGCCTCTGATAGGGATATAAGGTCTGAACGAGTGATTGTTGTTTGAACATCTTCAGAGCACATTGTGTAGTTGAATGTTTGGATCAGGGTCAGACTGCATATAGTCTAGTATCATATACATCTGTAGATATAGAAATGTCAGCACCAATTGCTTTTTTGCTGCCATTTTTGGCGCTTGCTGCCAGTCTTTTGCTGTGGTCCCAAATTGCTTGCTGATGTAGGCACAACCTTAGAAGCAGCAAGTTTTAGCTTGTTTCACAATGCACTTGTATTCAGATATTCAGTGATGTGATATTTTAGCCTGGCTATATTATTTATTGAATAATTGAAAATATTGATAAAATACTTGTGCACACCTGTGCTACTGGGGGAGCTTCATTTAAGCAGTCCTTGTACTGCTGACAACACAGAAATTGCAGCAATTTCAGAATATGCTAATAAAGAGTGCAACCCTGGGAAATGATTATTTCATGATGAACAATTTCTCTAGGTAGAATAAACATGTGATCTGAGACGAGAACATTTTCTGTAAAGGTCGATTAGATTTAAACCTAATATTGTCTTTTTTTTCAGAGAAATCTTCAGTCAGCTAGTGGGGAAAATTCATGAGGGTTTTTTGTCCAATTGAACTGTCTCAGAGTTTATCTTGGTTTTTGTCTGTTTTGATCTGTATGATACTAGTTTCCCTGTTTTATTGCTTCGTGAATAACATGGATGCTGCTATTCGTCAGCCCCAAGGACAAGTTGAGATGTTAAATTATAAGTTATCTGACCTTGGTACATTGAACAGAAGAGTTAAGACAGTGACAAAGGGTTTAGAGCAGCAAGAAAACCAACACTTCTCTAGCCTTGGCAGAATGGCTGTGCACAGAAGGCTTTTAAGCAATCAAGGGCCACGGAAGCTAATTTACTACTGATAGTATAAATTATGTTCAGATTCTTGGAGATTGCTTGAATTAACTCTAGGGGTATTTTTAGAGCAACTTCGGTTTAATCAAAGCTATTAAAGCATTAGTTCATGAAAGTTGTTTAATTTTATGTGTGTATAAATTATCATAGTCACAAACAATCATTATTATCCTTTAAATGATCTACCTCTTCAGAGTTGTATCTGATTAAAATGGTCAAGTCTCTCTTAGTAACTTCTGTGCTTTGTTTGCAGGTTGTGTATAAGAATAACGATGTCAGGTTGGAGTTATCTCGGCTTGCCAAGCAAGGAGATCCTAAAATGAAGATTCATGGGGTTGTAGCATTTAAATGTGAGAATGTTGCAACCTTAGATCCAATCACATTTGAAACACCCGAGTCTTTCATCTCTTTGCCAAAGTGGAATGCCAAGAAAACAGGCTCAATATCATTTGACTTCCGTACAACTGAGCCAAACGGTCTGATCCTTTTCAGTCATGGAAAACCAAGGCACCAAAAAGATGCCAAACATCCACAGATGGTGAAGGTTGACTTCTTTGCCATTGAGATGCTCGATGGCCACCTCTACCTGCTGTTAGACATGGGATCAGGTACTATAAAAATAAAAGCCTTGCAGAAGAAGGTGAATGATGGTGAATGGTACCATGTAGACTTTCAACGAGATGGACGATCAGGTAAGTTTCTTTTTAAATGCTCAATATGTTGAAAAATATCTGACATAATACCAGCTATACATAATATCACTACCACTAGAGTTGCAGGTCAACTGAAAAATAAGGGAAATACAAGAAGTCATTGTTGTTAGGTCCCAGAATACAATGATTTCCAGAAGAAAAAAATATTTTATGTTAATATTTAAAGGGTAATCAGGTACTTCATCTTGCAAGTAAGTGTACTGTGTACTTCAGAAACAAACAGTGACCTTACACTGTGCTTGCTTATACCAAATAGCTGAAGTGTCGAGTTTTAAAAATAAAAAGGAAAAAAATAAAAAAGGAAAAATAGAAATAGGTGACTTGTGGCAAAATTATGCAAGACTCCTTCCTTATGGAAGCTTACTCAATGAATGGTCTTAACTGAAAATGGTAACAAAAACAAACAAAAACCTGTTCCTAATGCTACTAAAATCTGTTATAAAATGTATTAATTAGTAAAGCTACCCTTCAGTTTCAGCTGTATCTAATCTTGAATATATGTTGACTTCAGCAAATAATCAATATCCATTAGTTGCAGGACTGCTGTGTGGTGTCTTTTCTGTAGTTCATGCCAAGATGTAGCGGGGGAAACAAAAAAGACATACTGTAATTCAGTCCATCAAAGAAGATTACGGTTGACGTGGGTATCCAGTCTGAAGCTATGTATGCTCAGAATTTGACCTAAACTCCTTTTCTTTTGCAATTTGGATTCTTTTTTTTTCTGTTCCTTCCTTCTGGTGCCTCCTTATCGATCACATGCATTTTTAACTGCTTTCTGATATGTTTGCATTTTTCAAACACTTTCTCTATTTTATTTCTACCACCAGTTTTCAGATGTGATATGCTTGATTTCTGTGCTTTAAAATCAATTATAGACACAAATAAAATTTCAGATCAAATAAACTATATGCAGCTTTAAATAGAAGATTTCAGTCATATTCATGATGAAGATTATACTGAATTGTTTTACCCTGGGATTATAAAAATATTAACAGCCTAATACCTAGGTTATACAGATAGAAATTCTAATTGCAGAGAATTTGGTTTTCTGATTATGCTATGCCTGTTGGTTATATACTTTTCTTGAGATTAAAAAAAAAAATCTCAAAAACATCCATTATAGCTGAATATTCACTGGCTATTATTTTTACACTACATTCTTCAATTCAGTCTTGCTTCTTAAGTTCTGTGTCACTGGTCCATGTGAGGCACTATATCCTGTCATAATGATGCCCGTGGGATGTTACTGAAAGCAAAGTTTATTCTTACATTCAAAGTCAACACAACTGCAAAGAAATGCATAATGATCACTTATATATAAAGGTATGTCTTGCTTTTTCATTGCTTCAAAAAAACTGTAGTTCACAACTGCCATTAAGAGTTTTTAGGATGCGCTTTATTTAAATCCTTAAAACTCTTGAAGATGGACTTCTGCAAGAATATAGATTGATTATAGGAAGGAATATTTACCTGAAGGTCTGTGTATTATTTCTAAAGGTTCAACCCTGTGTATTTTTAACTAGTGTTATAACTGGGCAAGCTTATGCAATTTTTAAAATCAATCTGGTGAACCTGATTATCCAGGTGGGCTTTATTTTTAACAATCTGCTCTTGAAACTACGACCATGACACCTATTTACCCTGAAACTATTGCCAAGCATGGATAATAAATATTTCAGCATATGCACTGGCTGCCGAATTTTCATTTACGATTAAAGATTTCCTGGAAATTCAACACATTTGGTAATATTTTGCAGCAGGAGAAGCACTGGTTCTGAGTTTAGACTTGCAGTGCTCTTACCAAGCTGAATAATTTGTTAGGCCATCAGATTCGACCCAGTAAAATGTCTGCCTAATGATTAATATAAAATCAGCTGTGTGTACCTATGTTTTTTTTCTGTAAATTAGAAGTTTAGGTTATTAATATAGATTACTTCTTCATGAAGTAAGCAGGTTGTGGTGTCTTAACTTTTCTTCATCTAAAATACTAAAATGCACTTTATTAGTATGAAAAGCCTTTTATTTATCCAAAACCAAATATGATAGAAGTCATAGAAATCACAGGAGTACAGTTACTTTTCATTTGCTCATGATCTGAATTTTTATACAAATTAATCAATGTACCTTGTATACATGCAAAACAAAAGTCCTTTCTGAGTCCTTTCTTGTTGCTGCTAATAAAATACCTCCCATATTTTTGTCTAGTATAAAGTTTCTCCTTTTAAGGAACAAGTAGCTCAAACTTCTTTTTTTCCTCCCCTAAATGATATCTTGCAACCTTTCATTCCTAGCCTTCAAATCTAATATGGTATCGTTCCCTTAGATGATAAAAGTGGTGACATTTCTCAAGGAGCTTTGCTAATTTTCTTGATTTTTTTTTTTTTTCTTTTTCCTGGATCAGCAAGTTCTCAGTCTTTTTTTTTTGCTCCCTTTCTGCTCAGACATGGGGAGTATCTGCTCTAAACTGCCAGTGCATCCCTGGCCCTACTGGGGGTAGGAGAAGATGTGAGGAATGAGATTTGGTTAGATCCCATTTATTAACTGTACTCGGGCTGTAGTCAGTAGTAAATTATCCCATACCATATGCTCCCTTCCTTTCTTTTGCTGATCACCGGGGCTTGGGGAGCTACAGTGAAAAGGGGAGAAAGGCTTTCCTTGGATTTTCCTTTGCTGATGGAACTTAATCCTACTATTCTTGCATAAGGTGATTTTCACCCTAGCACATGATTGTGCAGCCTGTGAGACTTTGAGGACCTCCTTACCTACACAGCAGGTCTTTAGATGATTTGGCATCCGTTGCTGTGTCCCATCTGTATGTGAGCTGAGCTCCCAACCAGTATTGATGGGGATACAGGGAGTTCCTGCAATGTCAGCAGCTTTATGGCTGTTTTGCACATGTTCTGCCTTGGCCACGGGCTGTAATGCTGTGGTCGCTGTTCTGATTGCAGCTCTTATATTATGCTTATATTATGCACGCAGGGAGTGAGCTGTACTTAGAACATCTTACTCTTCTTGGATTTTTACCGTATGTTAGTACGCACTTCTGTTTCATAACATAAAAAAAAAAAAAAAAACCTAAGTAGGCCAAATAAAGTAAGCATAGAGATCAGAATAGTTGCAGCAGCTGCAGTTAAAATCTTCATATTTAACTGATCAGAATTGGTGAGACAAAGTTTAGAAATATGTCTTAGTTTCTTGTACACAGACTTATGAAAAACTAAATTGCTGAGATAATGAATATGATTGAAGAGGCTCATTAACTCATACCTAAGGGAAATGTTTGTCTGTTCTGCTGTTAGCAGTACTGCCAACTCTGCAGTAAAAGAAATAGAGAAAGGGGGAAAAAAAAAATCAAGCAGCTGCAAAGGTCTTTGCTCACAGTGTTTGCTGCAACACAGCAGGGCTGAGTTAATAACTGTTTTCTGAGGTTTGTGTGTTGTTTAAAATTTTGTTAAACTGTTTGCTGTAGTCAAGCATAACCTTGTGAGTATTTTATTTTTTTTACTAAACCTGCCATTCATCCTGCTTAAATCACCATTACCCAGTGAAATCATAGCAGAAACCTACCATTCTTGTCAACCGCCAAATGTGTATGACTGTGCAAAACAGATTGCACCAGCAGTTATTCATAGGTGACCAGCATTTAAGGGCTAAGAAGCCACTGAAATTTTAAACTAAATTTAGAGTTTCAGCTTAAATACCAGAAATTGCAGATGGGAAATATTTTCTCTCTCAAGCATGTGGTTAGAGCATCACTCTCACCACAGGTAGCACTTTTGGCATAGCCCTTCCTTGCATTGGTATTGGAGGTTCTTATCTTTTCACATACAAGAGTTTAAGCTCCCCATCTTCTACACCTTTCAAGAATTGACAGGTTTACATGCTTCTATTTTAGCAAATGTTAATAAATTACGTATCTGAAATACTGGATTTATCCTGCATTTTAAGGGAAATGGTTCTAATGATCTTGTTCGTGAATTAATTTTACTGTTTTTTACTTACAAAAAGTTTACTTCCTCAATTCATAATAAAATGGAAATGGAATGATCTTAAGAGGTCCTCTGTTTTGTCTCTTCTAACTACAGGTGAGGTTAACGTGTTTACATCAGCCTTGACAGATACGTATTGAAGGACTTCCAGCAATGGATGCTGTACAACTATTCCCACTTATCATTGACCTTGCCACTAGAAACAGCTTTTTTTTCTCTGCTACAGCTTTTTTTCTCCATCTTTTACTTCCTTGTCCAGAGCACAGAAAGAAACACATTTTTCTCTCTTGACGTAGCTCTACCTTTTCATTAATTGAATGCTGTTATTGGGCCAGTCCTCAGTTTTGTGTTCCCAGAGCAAGGAACCCCCTGTTGTTTTCTCTCCTTATCCATCACGTTCTGGGACATATAATGTTCTGTGACCCTGATGATTCTCCTCTCAGGCTTCTCATGCGGGAAGATCTCCATAGTTTTCTTCTAGATTTGCCTCAGCTGATTTGTGTCCTTCTGAGGTGCAGCTGCACCTTACTCAGCTCACTGACTGAGTTAGCCTCAAAAAACAAGTGGGGGGATGGTCTTCTCCCTACATCCTAGGATAATTTTTCCCTGTTTTCTCAAATGTGTGTTATTGGTGACTCATACCAATGCTTGGCTTATGACCTAATAGAACTACCAGTTCCTATTGGAATTATCACCTACTAACAAGTTATCCTGTGTAAGTCAGTAATTCAGACTTTAAAATATATCATTTCATTTTTTAAAAAAGCTATTTTTTCAGTGCAATAAAAACATTATAAATGTTTTAATCATACTTTTCTCTTAGGAGGAATACCGTAGAATCAGAGCACCATGGGCTCTTAGATTTATATCTAATTTTTGGAGACAAGAAATGCTATCTGTGCTTAGAGTTAGACCATTATTTCTAAATAAAGCAACCCATACCACCTTTTTTCCCCTTTCTTTCCTTTCTCAGGCAGGACAAACAAAATAATATTCACATTTTCCCATTTTTTTTTCTTTGAAAAGGTTTGTTGTGAAGCTACCTATTACTTGGCAGACTGTCTTGATGTTGTTCTTTTCAGAGAGATAGTATTACTGCCCATCTGGTTATGGGTACATAAACCTTATAGTAAAAAGGCTGATCCTTACTACAGAAATGTTGCAATTCAAACTTACTGTTTTCTCATTCCATTGAGAAACCAGCTTTCTTTTGCATCTTCTGAATCCGAATCTTAATATTCTCTCATCTTTATGGTATTTATTAAATGAGTTGTGGTCGTGTTCTTATTATGCAACTTATCAATTCTGGTGCAAAATGGCTTGATGTTGCATCATCTTTAGAGGACAAATTTTAACCTTTTCTTTGATTCTCTGGAAAAAAGGTCTTTTTCCACATTCATGAGCAAAAATTTTCAAATACATTGGAGCACACTAGTGATTTAACAGAAGAGTTCTTATTCTCTGTATAATTCCTCCCCAAATAGGAAGAAAATCAAGCCAAGGGTGTGTTACTATCCTGGGATTATGTGGGAGAACCTTTATTGTCATGGAATTCCACCTGAGATGGACTTCAGTCGGATTTAAACATTTTCTTTAAGAAACAGGATGGGGTTCTGAATACATCTTCATGCTAGATGAAATAGAACTGTGTCAAGGCTCTGGATACTTCGTGGATCCAAAAGATGCCTTATTTTCTCTAAGCCAGTATTTAAAAACCTTGTTGAGGTTTGCTTTTTGTTTTAGGATGTTTCAAAGAACCATAACTTCTGAGGTGTTTTGGGAGTCTTCCTTCATTTCCCTTCATGTTTTTATTGGATTTTTTCATCTAATTTCATATGCTGAGTGAATGTAGCCTACATTTACACAATCAGCAATAGATAAAGTTTGCATTTGCTATCAGAGCTAGCTACCTGCATGCAGGGTAATTTGGGTGGCAGCAGCAGTGAAGGTTTCATGGTTGCCCTGGCCCCCAAAATGCCCTGAGGTGTCCCCAGTCGGTGCAGCGGTAGTTTGGAGCTCGTCTTGTGGGGAGTACAACATGAGAAAGATGCGTATGAGATTTGTTGTCTGCTATGGGTTTCTACTTATAGTCGTCTAATGCAACGATTTCCCTGAGCTTTCAGAGGGCTTCTCCCACAGAACATTTTATGCAGTGTCATTGAGGGAGGAGAAGCAGAGGTTCATTTCTTTTACAAGATCTCTGTTATCTATTCAAACGCTTAAGCTTTCCCCACAACAGTCCTTTATGACATATAGAAGAAAAATTTCCTGCCTCAATCTATTACTAATCCCCTGGCACCAGAGTCTGGTGCTGATTGCAGTTCCCTCTCGCGCTCACCTTCTGTGGCCTTCTGTGCTTGCAGAGCTCCGCTTACGAACCTCCAAGCTTCTGCCTCAGCCACAGCTGAGATGCCTCGTTCTTTTCCTGTGATTGAAAGCCATCAAGATTTTTGACAGAAATGGAGCCATGCCTGTCTTGTAGCATCATGAACAGCTTGAAACCATGAGTGTGTTTGCCCAGCAGAAAACAGCGTGCGGGTGCCTGAGCTTGGGACCAGAGCTTGCGTAACACCCACGCGGTTCAGCAGCTGAGCCAGTCTTTGTGGGTGAACATATGTGAGCAAAGTCTAAAGCTTTTGGCCCCAAACTAGCCTGAGCAGTTACAAGTTGGAATGAGCACGAGTATGGTTTATATTTATAGAGGTATTTTTTCAAAGAACAATTGATCTATTTGCTCTGAACAATCCTTTCCCACACCAAGGATTTTTCACATCTAATACTCTTAGCCTAATAGGTCACTGAAAGGTGTGCAGGTTTGGCACAACTGGTTAGTAAAGTTAAAAGTCAGGTAAACATTTTGTATGGCTGTATGTTTGCATATGAACTTATATGTATGTAAACTTGGCTAAATGCCAAAAGTCAGTTCTGTAGTAGGTGTGCCAAGTGAGTGCTAAGTTTAGCTTCAAGAATCTGAGCAACAATAGAAACACTTAGCATTAGCAAATTATAACAGTTTGAGTTTTTAAACCTGTCAGTTTACGAAGTTCAACATACCTCTTTTTTATAATTAATAGTGGAATTTCACTTTCCATCTGTGTGATTATTCAACTCGCACAACAAACATTTCAGATAACGCATGGGGAAGTGAAGGAGAGTGGACAACGTACTCTCTCAGCATGCCTGTCAAGATGCACCGTCTGTGCAGCAAATGCTTTGCACTCTTTTTAGGTATCTTCTGACAATAGCTAGACTGGTGACAGTAACTGACAGTGTGCGTGGTGAATTGTTATTTTTGTGTATATACATGTGATAAATACATTGTGGAAAATTAGATTCTTCGGTGTCTTGCCATCATTAATGCACATTCAAATGTTTGTCTAGTGGATACCATGCCGTTGCATAATGGGTATATTAATCTGGTGACCTATATGGAATTTTGAACTATAGATTACTTTTACACCTATATACAATGCTGAAGAGAAAATCTAGGTGAAGTTTCTTTTCTCAGTTGATTTTGCTTGGTAAATAAGTTGGTCTGTGATTCTGTATCTGATTTCCTGCCTGTTCCAATTGTAAAAATTGGATTCCTCATTACTTTTAAAAAGTACAGCAAAGAGGACCTCTACAGTTGATTATCTAGCTTTTTCCTTAATTTAAAGGAAATCTTTGCTGTCTTTTTTAGCACGCTTTATGAAAGCAGAGCTTTATTTTAGTCTTAATATTATTTATTTATATCTTAAGCAGAAATAAATATTTCTTATTTCCTGAGGTTCTATCTCTTTCCTCTCTTCCTTTCTTTATAACATGCACACATGTTGAGGTAAGTGTCGAAGGAATTGATTTTTCCCTCTAGGAGTACATCACTATCTTCTTAATGATTGCCTGCCTGGCAGCTGATGAGAGTATTTTCCTCCTGTACTTAAAGGAGGAGAAAAAAAAAAAAAAAAAAAAAAAAAAAAAAAAAAAGTTTTATCCAGAGCCCACTGAAAGTGGTAAGAATCTTTTATAATACTGAGTCTTTGGATCCAAACCAAAGACATAGATTTGCCTCCCAGGTTACAACCTATCAATGAAACCTCAACATTAATGCTTTGAATTACTTAGAAGGTAGTGCAGAGCGAGTTTGTGTTGCATCAGCAGGATATTTCTGAAAATAACTCTGCAGTGCAATCTCCCCCCACCTAAGACTGGTAAGGTTATTTTGACTTTTTATATTGTGACCATGCAGAGGTATTTTTTGCATAGATGCTTGTACTTCGTTCACTTTCTGACAGTATGTAGACAACATTGTATTTAAAATAATGAAATACATTTAGTGTGCAGATTGAATAGTTCATTTATGTTGCCAGTGTTTCACTTGGTTAATTTGGAAGGTAAATTGATGAATAAAGCAGCAGTAGCAAAATCCTTTTAAATGTCTAGAAAATCATACATTTTGTTTTCATTTCTTTCCAGGGACTATATCTGTGAACACATTACGTACACCATATACTGCACCAGGAGAAAGTGAAATCCTTGACTTGGATGATGACTTGTATCTGGGAGGTTTACCAGAAAATAAAGCAGGCCTGGTCTTCCCAACAGAGGTGTGGACAGCACTTCTCAATTACGGCTATGTTGGCTGCATTAGAGATTTATTTATTGATGGTCAAAGCAAAGATATTCGACAAATGGCTGAAATTCAAAGCACAGCTGGAGTAAAACCCTCGTGCTCAAGAGAAACTGCAAAGCCCTGTCTTAGCAACCCATGTAAAAACAACGGTGTGTGCAGAGATGGGTGGAACAGATACGTTTGTGATTGCTCTGGTACAGGGTACCTTGGCAAATCATGCGATAGAGGTAAGTTCCCTGTGTTGGCTACACTTCTATTTATAGAATCCTGCGCGATGATTAAAAATGGTAAAATTTCATGCATTTCTGTAGGCAGAAGACATATCCTTGTTTTTGCTTGATGTGAGGTGGAGCTGTGCTCTAGATTTAAAGAACTAACTCAGTAGGAAGCATCTTGGGAAGTTTTTAAGCTGCATAAAGAAGCCTTGTTAGATATGACTGGGAGTTGGCATGTGCTGTAAACACACCTTGGAAAAATCTCTCTCCTTTCGACATCATACATCGCTGTGAAATGTTTTGTGAAATCATAGTTACTTCAATTCTTATTGTTATTATTAAATTATTCATGTTAGTTCCAAACTGAAATCCCGTTCTCTACTCCTTTGAATCAGTATAACGTCTAAATAAATTAAATTTGTTTTTAAATTCCATAGCATCACTGAAATTCATGTCCATGACTTAGGTCATGAATCAAAGCAAAAGAGTAAGAACAGTCTAGTAATCTGTATTTGTTCATTGATTTTTAAGTTCCTTGTCCCAAGAAAATTGTTTTCTGTTCATCTTAAGTTACTGAGCATTCCTCTTGCCTAGCCAATAAGTCTCACAAACATCTATTTATTTTGTTAGAAAGGTGGATAATGGTGAGGTAGACAGAAGTTTGTAGCTTGCAGGAAGAATTCTGTATTTTTATTTGAAATTACAGAAGATGCTAATAAAACAGTTAATGTAAGTAGCACAATTTTTTTTTTAAAAAAAACTTTAGATACATGTATTTATTTTTATGTTTTTTTTATATATATATATACACATATATATATATATATGTGTGTGTGTGTGTGTGTATATGTATATTGTATATTAATGTTTGAATGCCAGAAATTGTTTTGTGAAGTCTCACAGTTGACAGATAGGTTAGCTCCCCATAGGTTCTCTTCAGGATGAAATCTAAAGTTCAAGTGTATTGTCTGCCAACTAAAGTTATTTTTCTAGTTTGATTTTTATTTTTATGGGTAAATATGATAAAATAAAAATGTATTATTTAAGAATAGGATTCTAGTGAATGTTTAAGAGCTGTGTAATAGGTATGTGCATTTATGTAGAATACCATCATATTATTAGCATGTGCCAGAAGATTCTTAGTCTTTTCTGCTTTATTTTTTTTATTACTTTTTGAAGATGAAAGCCTTTGGCTGGTGGCCAGTTATTGTGATATCTCCAGATTGTTCTATTACTGGTGGAGTGAAGCTGGTAAAGGACGTAACCCAACTGTCTGATGCATTACAGAAGCCTTCAGTTAAACATGTATGGTGTACCACCCTGTGGCAAAATTCTGCTATTACATATGCCAGCACAAAAATAGGCCCTGTGGTCTCTTCAAGCCTTGCATGACTCCTCAAGTCAGCAAGAGCTAGGAAGCCTGTAGAGGAAGAGGGACAAAAACACATGCAGATTTGCAAAGAGGAATTTAAAAGCAAGCTTTATCATAGCAGTTTCCTGTGAATATATTTGACAGATGGTACTGTTTTGTACAGAAACCCTTTAGTCTGTATTTCCAATATTTTAAACATTTTCTGATACAGAGCTTAATTTAGCAGCATAATGTTGGTACCTAATGGGAATGGTGGTAAATGGTGGGCTTATTGGCTTCTCTACAATAATATTTGGTTCTCTTCCAACAGAAATCTGTGTGGTAGTTCAGACAGTATGGGATCATCTCCTACTCTTGGGCTTCCCTATCCAGGGGAAAATGCACTGAAAGGAGTTCTCCTCTTAGTAATGTTCATATCCCAAATGGTCATGCATTAATGTGATTACAGCTTTGGGGATTTTGAATGCAGTGTGTTGGCATCTTACCACACAAAGTTGTTAGAGCTACTACCCATGTGCAGTAACTGATAAACTGTTGTACTTTGTGATATAACAACATTAATTACAGTTCTTCAGACCAATTAAAGAAAAATACAAATATGATCATTTCAGTAAACAATACAATTTTGCAAAGCAGGAAACCATTTTAGAATGAAATATTAGAGATGAAACAACAGTGGTATTTAATTTAATTTTAAGTGATTAAGATATCAGCAGTAAAAAAAAGCATAGATAGTTACATTTTAATACCCTTTTTCCAGGCTGTTTCCTCCAAACCAGGAGCACCAAAGCCCATACATCTGTGGGCATGGGGCACACACTGTGCAGTACAGTATCTGAAATAGTTTTCATCAGTTTACCAGAGCACAATAAGCACAGAACACAACTCAGTTCTATTTTGCTTTCAGGACACTTAATATTTTGAGAAGTTTGTTTGCTTTGTCTTGCATTACAAGTTATTCTGGATGCTATTCTCGAGTAAAATAAAAAATGAGTATAATCTGTAGATTGGCTTCCATAGATTATAGAAGCTATAGCAGATGAAGGGACAGCTGTCACAGCATTATAATTTGGCTTCCTCTCTTATTGTCTCTGCATATCACAATATGTAACTGCCTCTGGACAGTGTTTTGCAGGTGTGTGCCTTTGACTGGACAATTAGGAACAGTGCACGAGAGCAAATGTATCCAAGATAATGATGAGGAAAAAGCAGACAGGCCAAGAAAGATTTATGGAAGTGACACTTTTGAGGAGAGAGTAATTCAGAAAGAGTATGTTTGTGTTTCTGCATGAACACGGCTGTGCATGCAGAAACACTTGCATACCCACATTGTACATTAGATAAAGAGGTATAGCTTCTACCTTTGCATTATCTCTGTATGTTTTAGAGGAAAGCAAGTAAAATAATAATAGATTTTATGAAGAGTTATGTGTTATCTTTAAAATTTGCTACAGAAAATGCAACTATGACGAGTTCCCAGGATGAAAGTTCTAGGCCCTTTACAGTAGGACTCACATAGCAAAATTGAGAATGCTGCTCTTTGGGGGGGGGGAGCATCATACTGACTGAAGACCATTCACTTTTAATAATGAAACTTTAATAATGTTCTAACAACAACAAAGTATCTTCCTAACTGTGCTGTTTAATCAGGCTCTTTTCAAATGGGTAAATCTAACATTATTGTGTTTTCTGTTTTGGGAATATACAGTGCAATAGATCTTTGGTAGTGGCAATCAGGGCAGTTCTAACCCTTCTTAGATCAAATCTTCGCTTCTTCCTGCTGGTTTTTGGGTTTTCCCACCATACCTTTGTATCCTATAATGCCTGTGATTTGGAGCTCCTTATTCTGAGAGCAGCTGGCATCAGGTCCCAAAGCTTTTAAGTCATTTGATCTTCTGCTCAGTCTCCTTGGTCTGTTCTTGAAACATCTGTTTCCAAAAGAACTGGCACAGCAGAGTTCAGGAGGATTTGGTATCTAATCATATCAGGTCTGTCACCATGGTGTAAAATACTCACAGGTCATCTCTCATCAAATTAAGACAGTTCTTTCTCTCTGTCTTTTNTTTTTTTTTAATTTTGTAAAAAACTGAATAATTATAGCAAAGTCAGGGAAGACTACCAGTGCTGGTCTCTGACAACTTACTTAGGGATCTACTGTTTACATTTTCATTAAATTACATTTATTAATGCTGTTGACTGCTATTTTGCATATAGCATCTAATCTAATTTGACCAATTTATGAAAAATAAAAATTCAATAGGATCAATATATCTGTTTTTAATACAAAACATAAAATACATTTGATTTTCTGTAATGTCATGTAATTTGGAAATTATTATTTTGGACTTCTTTGATTGCCTAAATATGTTGACCCAAATATAAGTCTTTGGAGGTTTTTCTGCACACTCTAGCCATCTAGATATTGGTCTGAATTGTGATCTTCCCCCTCCCCACTGCAATGCCCAAATAATCGAAAAAAATCCCAAACTTATTCCCACTGAAACCTCTTCACATTGTAGGTTATTATTAGATTATGTTGAAAGCAATTATCTGCATGTTTAGATAATCATATATAATCAAACCTGTAAACATATGAGGTCTTTATAACCTCATGTATATAATGACTTTCATTGTAAGTACCAGTAATTTGAAGTATTAGTAATACCTTTTTCCTAGCATCAAACTGTTTTCCTTAAAAGTTTTTTTTGAGAAGCTCGGAATTATTAATGAACAAATTATCTAACATTTTTTTTTACCATGAATATACTCACACAGTTACAGTGGAACATTTGGTCCTTCCATGGATTGTGTAGTCTGAAAATCTTTGAGAACTTTTCTATCTTTAAAAGTTTACAAAATACACAGTGGAAATTGTATTGAGAACTCGTGATATCTTATATATCGGTGTTATAAAAAACAACAAAAAACTTCCATTATTTTGCTTATAGCATTGATTAAACACGGTATGAATAGTATCTGACTTCCTTGAAAATACTATTAAATATAGGACCACAACACTCCCTTGATGTAGAGAACTGTCTCTATTTTACTGAGGCAGATTCAAGCATAGAGAATTCAAGCACAGAGAACACAATGTGTTAGACTGCATCGTAAAAATCATGATCCTCCAAATTCCCCACCTAGAGCCTTAACTAACTGTATTGCATCTTCAACCATGTGATAAAGAGCATTCTGACTGTAGAGGCTGGCTGGAAAAAGTCTGCAGCAGAGAAGTGGTACCATACAAAATGCATTGAATTTCAACCTGGGAAAATAGCATTTCAAACTTCTAATACTTACAAATGTGTAACTGCATCCATTCTTTTTCCTCTTCTTATTCGTCGATGCAGAAAATATGTAATAATTTGCACTTTCTGTGCCTTCACCTAGGTGTTATGTACTCTTTTTGGCTTCTGAGTCACTTGGCCTATTATCTGGCAAATAACTTTTTTTTTTTTTTTTTCCCCCCTAGTGGTGTGAGGTGTTCTGAAGATGATATCTTACTCTAACCAAATATAAAGGGCCAAGATTATTTGTCACTTCCTGTATAGCCCTTATCATCCAACACGTCACCAGTTTCCAAACTTAGCAATTTTTAGGTTAGTTAAAGAATTTGGGAGACGGATGAAAAATTTTAAAAGGTCTCTAGTAAACAGTGTTAGGTGAACAGTTAGATAGGCTTAAAATGGTGCACAACCTGATGTTCTGCCCCGCAGACAGCGGTCATAGCTGCCCAGGCAGGTTTTTCTGGTGTGTTGCAAGTGAGCCTACCAGAAATCCTGGCAGTCTGTCTACTGACTTGACTTTGGGTGAAGTACCTGGCGTGTTCACGTCTTCTGCTTGGAGCGCGCACAGCCTTCTGTAGACCTGCTAGCCATTTCCAAAGACGGTGTTGGTTCTCTGGCAGCAGTGCTTGATGATACCTCAAGAAAAAAATCGCTAATTCGTTTCAGAACTGGACATGGTCTTTGCTTTCTAGGAACCGCTGTACCTACCTGCAAGCAAAAATGCTGCTGCCTCTCTCGTTATGGCCCCGGGACAGTAGCCTTGTCACTGGCTCCTCTGGAGGCTGGAGCCAGTAGCCATGCTATGCCAGAGATACTCAGGGGGAAGATTTTCTGTCATATATAGAACTGACAGTTATTTGCTTGTCTCAGGTTTTCTAAAATCTTACCCTCAATATGCCAAATCCATTCTCGTTTCTCTTGTTGAGGCCGTCATAATGTTTGTGCGTAGGCTTGTGATTCTACCCTCCCTCGGTCTTTGTGGTCAGGAAGCAGTCAGTGCCTCATCCAAATCACGTAGGGGGATCTTTACCTATTTCATGCAGATACCTTGAGGCTTCTTTTTGCCAGCTGGATGATAATCGTAACCTTGGTAGTAGTGGTGGTAGTATAGATTTATACCTATCGTTGTATCTTAGGATATAAAACATCTTGAGGTAATTACCGAAGTGAATGACAGTTGTATATGACCTTTTAAGATGCTATAACGCTTACCTGAGTAGCTTTTACTTGCTTCGACCTATTTTACTTAGTATGGGTCCAGTCTTGCAAGCATTTATTTCGATGTGGTTTTGCACATCTGCATGAAGGTGCAGATGTGGATGGCTTGCTCACTAAGTGGCACAGAAATTAGGGCTCTTTAACAAGCACCAAAATAGTCCACTTATAAATATCAGATTTGTAGCTTCAGATCAACTTTACTTATGTTCCATAGTAATATGTAATTTTTCAGTGTCATAGTGGACGTGACTTACTGTCTTCTCTTTAAGCAGCTTCAGGAAATATATTGTACTTTCTTAACTGATCTTCTTTTTATTTTCAGAGGCAACAATTTTAAGCTATGATGGAAGTATGTTTATGAAAATACAGCTCCCTGTTGTGATGCATACAGAGGCAGAAGATGTTTCCTTACGGTTCAGGTCTCAGCGAGCTTATGGCATTTTAATGGCAACTACTTCTAGGGAATCTGCAGATACCCTTCGTTTAGAGCTGGATGCAGGACGGGTTAAACTAACGGTCAACCTAGGTAACAAACTTTTTCTCCAGAAAATTAGCATTTATCCTACATTTTTCTTTTTGCTTGCCAACATTTATGAAACAGCCTGTTTTAATGTTAAAAGTAAATGGAAATGATATATAAACACCTGTCTATGCAGCATTTGCATACGTACATACACATATAAATACATGCCCATTGTTATACTTGATTATTTTAGTTTTGCATCTCTGTATTCTTTATATAGTCTTAACATAACCATCAATATTTTCGTACTATTGTGTGCTCTAAAAAGAGAAGACTAGTTCATCAGTGGTATTTTTAGGTTAAATTATTTTTCTTCTTTGTGGAAGCTTGGTCTCACTCAAAGAATTCTCTATGTGAGCAATTCCACAATTCAAAGATGCAAGCATCAACAACATACATGTAGGTCAGTTAATTTTAGCTGCATCAGTTCATGTACACTGTGCATGTGTATCATGGCTTTTTTAGTTTTAACAATGAAAATATTTCAAATATCACTTCCACTGATGGATTTCTTGGTCTCCTTTTTTTAGTTGTCAAGTCCACAGTAAATCCATCCTATTTTTTAAGCAGTTCTGTAGTGGTATTTTTGTAGTATCAAAAGATAACACAACCCTTCAATGCCCAAAGACTGCGGCCCTTAACAAACAGCCATGCGAACACAAGAGGCACAAGCCCTTCTACAGAAGGAAAAAAAAAAAAAAAGAATGGTTTCCTGGTTTGAAATATTAACAGAATGATAGAATGATAGGTTATGGTGTTCTCGAGTGAAAATGACGTTCTATACTGTATTTGCCTTGCTTACAATTAAAACGAAGTCAGGACCTGAAAGAAGATGTAAGCATATTTAAGAAAGTGCGCATTCAGTGAAGCCAATTAAAGGATAGTTTAAAGTCTCATAGATATTTTTATTGCTCTAATCCTAGGTAAAATTTCTGGAAAACACTGAAAAAAATCCCAGTACTCCTCACTTTCTAAAAACACCCGTCACTGAATTCTGTTGCGGCATTTAGGTATTGGAAGGCAGAGAAAGTCTCGGAGAGTAAGAGAGCCCCAGGGTTTCCTTCTGGGCTCTTCTCTTGCAAGTCCCTGTAGTGTTGAGTTAGGGTTAAGCTAGTGTAGGGTTGAAGCTACTCTGACCTCCCAAAGAGCCTTCAGGAAGGCTTTCTGTAAAAGGGCATGTGCAAGTGCTGGTCCTTGGCTGTTTGCAACCACTTTTCTGATGCGGTTGACGACACATGACAAACTCAGCTATATGGAAACAAAATCTAGGTTGTGTTATATATGTTCCTCAAAGGTATAAAGCACAGAGTCTGTACTAATCAAACAGTGCAGCAGATAATTTGTTCAATAATAAATGCAGATAGCCTAGATACTGTTACAGCTCATTCTTTTTATATACAGAATATCCACCTCTGATCATGTTTACCTATTTCTATAGCTCAAGAAAATAAATCCATTCCTAAGCAATATTACTTATTTTCCCCACCTACCAAAATATTGAAAGCCCAGCTAGGAGATAATCTGAAAAGAGGCAGCATTCTTTGCCTATCAGTGACTCTAAACCTGCTATTATTTTTTCCATGTTAATGTAGCTTTAAGGATAGTTGGTGTTCTAATTTTGTACTTTAAAAAAAAAAAAAAATGCACACAACCATATTTATCAGCCTAGGAAAATGTGCTTTGTGGTTTGTGAGTGCATTTAAGGAGTAGCCTTTGAGGTATGCTATACAAGAGTGGTCCAAGGTGTCTGATTGTAGCCCGGTTTGCTCTACGCCCCATCGTGACGGAGCACTTTCTAATTGCATTGAGACACATTACTTGTTCTTTCACAGATGGGGAGGAAGTTGCAACCTGCCTCAATTAAGCATCTTTGACATTTAATCCTAATTTTTCGCTTAGATTTGTCACCATGTAGCTTTGTTTGAAATTGGCCATTTTTACCCTATTTGTCGTTTCTATTTATAAAGATCTATCGCAGTATATCTGGGTTATAACAGTATGTAAAGACTGATGATATGGAGTGGCCATATTTGCATGTGTCTGTCCCCGGAAGGGTGGACTGTGATTTTATTGGATGTCTGCAGCTATTACCTTGAAGGATAAATTTTCATTTTTCATCTATTCTTCCCCATCTAGACTGTATCAGGATTAACTGTAATTCCAGTAAGTGCCTATTCAAACTTTTTAAAATGTTATTCCACCATTATAAAATATGCAACCTAGATGAAAAACATTGTGGACAGCTTGCCAAGTGCTTGATAATTTATTAGTGAAATGTGTTGATCAATTATTTTTGTGTAAAAAGTCATCATATGCTCTAGTTTATATTTTTAGTCCTTCCCATATGGTATAACTTTTAACTAGTGTATTAAAAAAGGAAGGATCCTATGAATTCTAAATATGCAGAAAGGAAATTACATTGTACCTACCAGTAGTACTGAATTTTTCTAGCTGGGTTATTTTTTCAATAATAGCTATAGGAGTTTTGAACCAGCATTTCTGATAAGTTGCCACATATTTTCTTCCTTGTCCTCCCCATGGTTTTCTTGACATTTTACCTCCAACCTGTGGTTAGACTCTCTGAGCATAACTGTTCCTACTATGATAATTTATATTTTATAATCATTCTAGACAATTAACTCTATTTGCTGGCTGCTTACAACAAAATTGGTTTTGCTAAACCCTTGTTTTATGGCGATATAATATATTACATTATGGACATTCTTATAAGTCTGAGGAAAAACTATTTCTATGATGATTTTTTACACTATAATCAAGTAAGAACTCTTACATTGAACAATTTTTATGTGATATGCATGTTTATGAAACAGAGGGAAACAATTGCCAGATGAATGGACTAAATTTTAACTTCTCTATTATTTGGATTAAGAGACTATATTCTGAAAGGAGAAAAAGGACTGTGATTTTATTTTGAGTCTATGGATTTCCTGAATGGTGTCAACAAAAGTATTGATAGTAAGTATGGTAGATTTTAGTTTGAGTTATTATTATATTTTTTTTTGTTTCTACCAGAATTTGCAGGCTAGATGATTAGCTTTATGAAAATACAACAACAAAAAAAAAGCTAAGCAAGAAAAAATGTAGATGTACTTTATGGTAGCAATAACTGCCCCTAAGTCATTAAAATAAGCTTCCATAATAATTTTATAGTCCATGACAAAAAACTCAGAACTACAGTACTTCATAATGTGTCATCTGCTAATAGATTCTGCACTGAACAACTTCACAAGAGCAAAAATACAATAATCCTATTAAAAAGCAAAATTTTCTTGGGGTGAGTATTTAATCTAAACCATATTTAAATCTGGACAGATTTTTCAGTAAAGTAAATGCTTCCATGTACCAAGGCATAAAGATAGCTTACTCATTAATAATAACAATTTTAATTTTTTTCAGTTATTAAAGCGCATATTTCTACTGATATCCATTGTCAAAAATGCTAAAGATCATGAAAAAATCTCAGAAGCAGCATGTATGGATTGGCCATTATTGATAGGCCGTTTCTTCTTTCTGAGTAAGTCCCGATTAGGAAAGGTTTTCAACTATGACGGAAGCATCCTTTAGTGTAGAAACGTAATGACTTTACTGACAAATATCTTTTTCTCTGTGGGGGGAAAAAAAAGCAGTATTTTTTCTTAATTTCCTGGAGGAGAGGAAAAAAAAAACTCCCTCTGAAAAGGGAATAACGAACATAATAAGCAAAAAGGGGGTAATAAAACCATAATACAGTAGGTGTTTTGTTCTTTTCATCTCTTTTGGACAGAATGAGATGTTATAAATTAAAATGATTTCTAGATTCCACTATCATGTAATTTTGGGATCAAAGAAGACTTGCAAGTGCAGAGTAAGTAATAAGCTTCCAATTCAAGGATTGCGCACAACAGGAATGCGTTGACTGAGCGTTAGGGGGTTTTTAATTCTTCTTGATCTCATATGGAAGCAGCATAACCTCTGTACAAAGTAACCTTGGTATCAAATGCTCTTATTTTCTTTGCAGTTGCTTTATAGCCTCCTTGTTATTAGAAGTGAGCTTTCATAACTACTTCCATCTCCTCTTTGTTACTTGTGTACTGAACAGATTTTTGTGAGCTTTCGGTAGCTATCATGGTAAGTACCGCGGTGCTTGCTTATCAGCACGCACTGTAGCTTTTCAAAAAAAGTTTATGAATGGAACATTTTATGAATGGTTTCTGTGTTTCATTTTTTATATTATGGTGAGCTGTTGTTTTTAGTAAACCTTAGAAGATGCTTACCTGTTGACAGCATAATGAATTTTAGTGGGATGCCAAAAATTAGTTTCAAAGCAACAGTGTCCTGACCTTAGCCTTGGTTTGCTAAATAATCCAGTGATTTAGTTTGTGCTTTTGGGTCTTGTAGTTTACTGTGAGTTGGAGCTGGATGTGTTTCAATCTTGTCATTATTTTGATAAAAACATTGTCTTCATGTTTAGGAAAACTGTTTTCAATTTTTCCCTAGTTTCTGTTGCTTAAAAAATCAGGTGGCAACTTCACTGTCTGGACTGAAATGCTATTTATTATAACTAAACTAAGAGCAGAGGCAAGGTCAGGTTGAAATTATCTAGTTTGAATAGGGAGAAACAGCTTTAAAAAGATATGCAGAATTTGGTGTTTTGACTGTTAGAAGAAAAGGAAAATGTGAATGCCAGCACCTGATTTCCTACAGTGGCTGGCAAAAAAAAAAAAAAAAAAAAATGCTGGACCTCTTCCCATTTTCCCTTAAACACAGCCTGAAACCTGTCCCTTACTCACTGCAGGTTAAATGACCAGCACTGCTGTCTGGTTTGAGCTGAGATAGAGTTGGGAATTTTTTATATGCTTTGTCATGACTTCACCTTTAATTAATGTCCTGTGCAGAAGAAGGGGTAGTGTTTTGTGATCAGTTTTCAAAGTGTTAATCAGATTGCTACTGAGTTTTTATCTAGTCAAGAGTCATATGGGAAGTGTTCACTTCATGCCATTTTTATGGAACTGAAAGGCTTCATTGTTGTGTTGAGAGATGGCTTTTCAATTCGTATTGTCTGTAAATCACAGGGTCGCTCTGATTCTGACACTGTGAAATCACTACTGTCAAGCTATTTCTATTTTTGTTAGGTTGGTAAATTGATATCTTTATTTGGCCATACACCACTAGAAATTCCTTCCTCTGTTAATCAGAAAGTATCACATTGGAAATGTTGGTTTTATCCAACCTTAAATCACATCAGAGTGTTCTTCAGACCTACAAATTCACAAAATCAGATTTTCAGACAAGTGAAGTAAAAGGTCCTTATGTACTTCAGATACACATAGGTCAATGCTGAGATGAATATCAGGAGAAAGGGGCAAGTGTATATTATGAGTGAAAATGTCTACTATGATTTTGGTCTTAATTTTCATTAACTCAGGGATTCATTCAAAAATGAGTGAGATGAGACATGTTGGTTCAAAGAACATGAATCCTTCATACACAGGGTTGCTTGTCATTAGGCATTCTGTAAAGAGAACTATGTATAAGCCAGTTGCTATACAACTCTTTGCATATTGTATATGAAACTGGTGAGCTAATCCTTAAAAGTGGCCTAAGGAGATATGTTCAAAAAAGATTATATTTCTGCCTCTTCCAAGAGAGGAAAGTCATTTATGTGCAAGTTTGAGAGAGAGACTTAAATTGCTGGTTCTTTTTTTTTTTTTTTTTGGAAGAAAAAAAAAACTTAAGGGGACTTTATACCTAATGCAATGCTTACCTTTCTCTTCCATCAAAATACCCTTGAAGTCATTTCCTATTTTGACTATGACTTGATCCATCCTAAATGATAACGAGGTTTACATAGATTCTAAATATAGAAATTTAGAATTATAATTTATGCTTTACAGTCTACAATTAAAAGACCAGTGAATCCTGTGGAATTGAATGTTTTTTTTTCCACGTATCTTTTTAGAGTTGGAATACCACTCCATAAAACTTATGACAGATATATAATAGCTTTTGAATAACTAAAGAACAAACAGGTGTGCTATATTTCCATACTTTCACTGCTGCCATTGTAAGAGCGACTGTTTTGACTTAATTTAAATCCTGTCTTTTTTTCCATGTTAATGCTTTCAAAACACTCTCATCTAAAAATTTCCAGGCACCTGTGACTTTAAAGAGTCCCAATATTTTTTTCCCTGAAAAATGAACCATCTACGCTAATTTTGTATTAGACAGCAGGGTAAGATTTCAAAAACTTAGGATTTTTCTTGATTGTTATATAACACAAGTGATAAATAACAATAATCATACTGTTAACTGGGCAATGACTGTTCTTGTTGGATTCTGAAAAAATCAGACATGCTTCTTTAATATAAAAAAATATGGAATACATTTTTCCTGCAAATATGCAAATTACAGATGAGTCAATTATTCTGTATGGATTATATAATATACATTACTGAAGCATTTTTTCTTGTCGTGGTATCCTACAAATCCAGAGCATGACAAGGAGCTATGTCAGATTTTGAGTAAATAGCAGGAGAATTTTGCGTATTGAAGAACCCAAAAATTTGCTTGCAAAATGAAGAGGCTTCATCTGTGCAAAATCTACAGGGATGAATACTAATAAATATCCACGTACTAACTTCTCACTATCTGCTGGAAAGAATGACTAGAATATGTAATTTGCCCCTTATTTGTTGTCTTTGTCAATAGAAAATCATTAAAATGATAGTGTTGTAGGTTCCTAATACATTCAAGTTTTTGTAATGGGTCTGGCTTTTTTGCTGTAGTTTTAAATTGTGCCAGATGGTTTTGCTCTTTGTTTTTCATTCAATACGTCTGGCAGCCCATTAAAAATATGCAAAAGAGCTTCACAATAAAGAACATGCAGCAAATCAGCATGGTACTTATTGAGAATTCAGACTGGATTCTGGAATAATATTTGGAATAATTATGAATAATTATTTGAAAGCTTTGCCTAAACTTTGTAGATTTAGATCATCAGGGTCATTGAATACCTTCTCGATCAGTAGCATCTTTTAAACACATGATTTTATGAAAACCAGAGTCTGCTACAGTACAGCAAATCAGAAAGCATGCATAGGCCTTTTCAGCCTTGTGCAACCCACTAGTCACTGCTAGAAAACGTCATGTGAATGTAGGCTAAGGAAACAGGTTTAAGCACAAAAGAAAAGAGAGATCAGCTATGTTTCTCCTAGACTCTGTCTCAGTGGAGACCTTACTGTTGTGCTGAACCTGTACTAATACTGTCCTAAACAGTTTCAGGCACTGTGAAGTAAGGATGAAAAGCATGTGCAACACTGTGGTTGGAGGAGTGAATAAGGGCCTTGGTCATGAGGCAATATATATGTATTCATGTTGTCCACATTCAAAAAAGACAATTTAATCTCTAGTTCAAACAAGTAAACTACAGGTTAATTAGTACAATCGTTTGGACTTGTTCTGATAGCTAGACAGCCAGTAAGTACAAAGAGCACATCCTCTATGATCTCTTAGCTGTAACCCATTCCATGCTTCATGTATTGTCTATTTTAGACAAAGCCAAGCAGTTACAATTCAGCTTTCATATCTGTACTGAAAGAATCTAGTTCTCCTTTGGTCGGGGATAGCTGCATAGTAACAGTTTGGATGCATTTAAAATACAGTCAAATAACAGTTTTGGTATGTTAGCAAGCATGCTAGGGAAAAAAGCTTGGGTTTGAGAGGGAAACTGCCTGTAAAAACACAGCCCAGAGGCCTAAATGGGTTGTGGGACAGCCCTTAGCTTGTTTGGAGGAGCCAGTTAGGAGAGCTCCTGTCTGAATTTTCATTCGCTGTTAAAAACTGGGTGAAGATGAGAGATGCACACGTTATGTTGTATAAGCCTGTTGCATTAACTTGCTTGCTGTAGACATTGCTTTTTCCTACTCTCTGCATGCCCACCTTCTTTGGAGAGAAATAATGGCTGCTTCTCTTCATGCACAACATGTTTCTGCTCCCTGGGGGCACTGAGGGCAAGGTCTGTGGCTTGACCTGATGAATAAGAAGTCTTTCATTTCTGTACAAATGAGAAAAGAACAGTCACTGTGCTTTGCCTCCTGTTATTTAGCATCTAGGTTTTTTGTTTTAAGGTTGACTCCTCTATGAGCATGAAAAGTATGTAGCATTTATTTTTGGAATTCTCCCTAGCACTCATGGGCTTGAGAGTTCTGCACAGACAGTTCAAAACAAAGTGTTTTGGGAAAGTGTTGACATGTGTAAGAACCTCAGCTAAATATACTAAAAGTCATAAATATTCAGTAGGCTTTTCCTGGATGCTGCTATATGTTAGCACTCAAAAATATTTCTGAAAGAGTCATCTCTGTTGATTTGTTGAAGGGTAGGAAAGGCTTAGCTGAGAATGTAAAGAAAACTGGCAGAGTCTCTGCCATTTAGTCCTCTGTGGCTCAGCATACAGTTTTTTGGGCTGCACAATTTCACCTGTCATTCAAAAAAATTAAGATTGGTATTTACGTAGAGTGCTCTTCTAATCCTCTTCCAGTCTGCTGGCCCTGCCCTTGCGCCGTCCTGTGCTTTGTTGCCAGCACAATTATTCAAGCATCCATAGCGGGAATTGGAGGCTAATCTTGCATATGTAAAATGGGTTGTCAGTGCCTCTGGTGGGACAGTCATGCATCATTTCCCCCATAGTTCTGCTATAGAAAAAGCCTTAGCTTCGTAGAAGCGAACTTGACCTTGGTAGCTAGGGGTAGGAGGCAGAATTATCATGCTAACATACAAACAAAACTTAAAACTTTCATTTCAGTTACAATAGCTGTCTTATGTTGGCTGGCTGACCATTTAAGGGTCTTTCAAATTTACTTTCTCCTTGCTAGTAAAGATTTCAAGGTAGGCTGCTGGGGATTCAAGGCCTCAACATACTGCTTCTTCCTGGCTTGTCCAAAGGACAACAATAACATTTATTCCCTGGTCTTCATTCTATTTGTGCTTAGCAAGCCCTGGTCTGGGTTTACCTTTCCCTTAGCTGGAAGAAAGGGAGGTTCTCAAAGAAAAGCATTAATCTTCTGGCAGATTGTCAATAAACCAGCACTTCAAGCTTTCTTACTAGAAAATAGATGGGGGAGAGTGTATGTGTGTGTGTAATTCCTTCCTTCCTTCTCCTTCTTTTCATCCATCTACTTTTTCTTCTTTTAGGTCCCAGACATGTAACTGATGGAACAGCAGCCTCAGTTATCAAGCGTATAAATAACAGTAACATATCTAGTAGTGGAAAAGCTAGTAATGTAGCTTTTCAGGCCACAGTGCCATGCTCTGCAATAGCCAGACTCACTCAGTGAAACAAGGCAACAGTAAAAACTTAAATATATGGTTATTGAAGTGAATTTGAAAATTTATACAATAAGGATAGTCACTCTAATCATGACAACGTCAGAATACATTAGGTTAACAATTGGATGTAGACTTGCTTTTTTACGCTAGCACAGAAATGGTCTGAAAAAGCTTTTTTTAATTTCTCTTAAAAGTGGAAGACCTTCCCAGTTGTGATATTTCAGTATCATCTGACTAATTCTAACCATTCGGTTTTGTAAGGCCAGGTATAAATAGTTCTCCATTCAGGGTGTATGTAAGGCTGAGTCAGGTTCTTGTAGTGGGTGTGTATCAGCTGTCTATTTGTGTATTCGTGTGCCACCACACGTTGGTAGCTGGGCCCAAAGGCATGGCCTAAAGTTGACTAAAGTTCTTCTCTCAGAACCCTCAACCTGAACTCTTCAGGGAAATGAGAAGGAGGTCCTTGAAATACAAAAATGACAAGAGGATTTCTGGAGGATAATAAGCAGATTGCTGTAAGCATGCAACAGCGTGTTTTAGCAATAGGGTTTGCTGCTTTAGCAAAAGCAGCCTTCACGATATGCCAGATCTATAAAAATAGATTGTCTGGAATTAATACATCCAGATTCATAAGAAATGAATTTCATATAGCTCATACTTGTCCTATCCAGGTCTTTCATAAAAGGGCTTTGCAGAAGTAGTAGACTGGGCCTTTCTACTTTTTGCAGAGAAAGAAAGAGTGCAAAGCAAATTCTAAATGTATACCAGCTTCTAAATTCCTCTTATTCTGTTTTTGTGATTTTCATATTCAGTTTCTGAAAAGAAAGATAACTTAATCACATTTCAGGACTGGTGATTTAAATTAGCCTCACAATTTCTTTTCTTTCATGTCAGAGACTGGGTATTATCATGTCATCTTGTAGGGGTATTGAAGAGAGGTGTTCTCAGTAGCAGCATGGCAATTGAATACAAATTTCTTCTGGAGAAGAATATGTACAAGCTTATGTAATGTCATTCTAATGTTAGTAAACTGGGCTGTAAAGGTAATCATTTCACAAAGAAAATCTTTGTTACCAACTGGCCCAATAGGAACCACATAACTGCTTCTTTATTATTTCTTGTAAAACAAGTCATTGCTCAGAGGTGACCAGAAATCCCAAGAACAGTAGTTAACTATGGGGAAAGGAAGGACAGACCATAACACAGCATTATGCTGTTGTGCAATCACAGTTTGTCCACATGTACACATCTTGAATGCTATGTGCAGTTTTAGTTCCTGTTCTGCATGATTCACTTAAGCAGAAAACAAAGTGAAAACTATCCAAAGCGTGGACTACTCTCATTTATGGAGGAGCACATATATCTAGCTTCTAGACAAAATAGAAAAAAAAAGAGACTTCTGAGAGGATCTGAGAATATATTTATAAAAGATATGATTGTACAGACATGAAAAGCATCGAGAAGTTAAATTGAGTAGCATGAAATGAATGGAATTGCCAGTGAAAGGAAATGAAATGTACAATGAGCTAAGTTGGGTACAATCATTTTAAAGTTTTTAGTCAGATTCCATGAAAATTATGGTAATATACAGATGGCAGCAGATGATGCAAGAAAATATTTCAGTAAGTTCTCAAAAAACATTTGTCCTTAGTTAATTATAAGAACTGGCCAAATAATTAAGATAATGCATTAATGCATTTGGCTACTTTGTACTCACTGTTGTGAATAATTGTTTTCACTTTTTGACAAGTGCATTCTGGCAACAAATTTTTGTCTGTAGGTCTTTCACAGGGAAGCTGTTAGTATTCTTGATTCAGAAATAGTAATAATATTAGCTCTGCATCACCAAGTTAATGATGTTTCTATGCTTATGCTCAGATTGGAAGTAGTATCAGGTTTCTGGTATAAGTAACTTTATTTGCTTCTCATTATCCTTCATTTACCTCTTAGGAATCTCTGTTTCTGGAGAATAATAATGTTGTGATACTCATTTGTTAAAATATTTGTGGAAAACACCTAAATGTGCCTAAAAATGAGAACTTTGCAGAGAAATGCTGCAGTCTTTCTATTAATAGGTTGCAGTAGTAAGAGGGTTTTTTGAGGTGATAACAATTTTTGAATTTTCTCTAACAGATCTGTTTGAAATGATATTAAAATCATGATTTAATTCAGGAAGCATTTTTGGTATATTAAGAATATGCTTAGGATTTTTTTGACATAGGATGCTTTATAGAATCAGTACTGTAGTGCTGAACCCTGGAGCTTTTTAAGGGGAAAAAAACAAATCTCTCTGCATGTACACACTGCTTTTTTGATAAACACACGGCACTTTCACAGCCATCATTTCTTCGATCCCAATATATACTTGTAAAGAATTTTTATACCGAATGCTACTTTTTAGAAGTGGAGTGAGGTGAGGGAGGTGGACACACTCAGGTGAGGGAGGGGACAAATACGATGATAGAATCAGAGACAGTGAGATTTGAATGAATTGTCTAGTCCTCGTAAACAATTCTCATAAACACAACTGGTGAGCGTTGCAATAGGTCTAAAGTTTCTTACGGAAGATTGCCAAACTCTTCCCTTTTGTCTCTCTCATTAAGACTTCTAGATTATGAAAAAGTGCACCTGACATCAGCGAGACTCGGATGAGATCCTCCTTCTGGGCTCTTGTTTTGAGCAAGGGAACCAAGTTGCTTTGGTAAAGTTGAACTATATCTGATTGAAAGAAATTTTAAAAACAAGCATTCTGACCTGAAATTTTACCTAGATTAAAATGATTCTGATACATTCATGCATTTATATTGCTGGAAGTTGGGAATAAATCCCTGATAACCAATTATTTTACACCTCAAACAATAAGATAAATAAGACAGTGGTAAACTGTATATATACACAGAGGCTTTGTCCGGCCTTCTTTACATGTAAGAGTCCTCTGCTCATATGCATGAACACAAGCTCACAGAATGTGGCTTCTGAGCCTTCTGTGACATTTTGATGGCCACTCCTTTTTTATGTCTGCAGAAAATATTGTGTAAGCATCTATTAGTTTTAGCTGTACACTGCTTCAAAAAGGTGGGCTGTTTTGTCAGTGCATTTCTCTGCAGCAAGTCATCATTTCATAAACTCAATCTTGATGAAGTCTAGCAAGCACTTAACGGCAATGTTATTCTCCATTAACACTGTAAGAAAGTTAATTCATTTTTCAATGTACTTTTCTAAGGAGCTAATATTATTAAAAACATCTAACCAGAGCATGTCACTGATGAGCAGTTTCTTATATTAAAAACACTTATTCTGTATCTAGCACATTTTGCATTTGTGTCTATTAAAATGCATGAGACATCCATCAAAACATTTTAAGTGCTCAGTAGCTTATTACTGGAACCACGTAACTGCTTCCTTATTATCTCTTCTTCACAATGACTTTAACAAATCATATCGAGGTAGTTGTTAAATGTTCCATCCAAATACATTTCTCTTTTGGATGACATGTCAAGAGGTTAACTTATGCTCCCTTCCAGCTGATTTCTAGGCCTCAATCCATCAGACAAGTCACTTCAAAGGAGATATTACTCTGTTACGTTGAGACATCAAGGTAATGGCTAAGTTGGCTTTCTGAGATGCAATCCCCTTTGGGAAGCGTGCAGAGAATTCTTCAGTATTTATTTGTCTAGGCAGTTCTGAAGAAACAAGACACGAGATGAAGACGGAGACACGAAATGAGGAAAAGCTCTTAAAGAAAACAGGGAACTGTGATTTATCTAGTTTAAACTATTTTTTTAAATATTATTTCTCATTCATTTTACATTCTGTGAGATTTTCCTCCAGGAATGGAATTGCATGTATGTAGAATTAATATTCCATTAGTTAAAATTTCTTTTTTGTCTCTTCACCTTAAGTCTTTTCTCACTAATAATAAAATCTGTTTGGAAAGGAAAGACCAAATAGGTAAGTTGACACTTCAGTCTTTTGGTCACATGCCATGAACTGTTTATGTATGATTTGTTGATCAGGATCAGGCAAAGAACAAGAATAGTATGCTTGCAATCATCTAAGTAATTCAAGTTTTACTAAAATTGAAACCCTGCAGTTCTGAGGATAAGTGAAGATTACCCACTGAATTACTTCAAATTGTCCATGCCTTTATTTCTGCATAAAATTACAGCAACTTGAAAGCAAGTTCGCTATTTTTTATGGAAACATGATGCAGATGTATATCATGGGAGCTTTCAGAAGATGACATTCCACTGTATCTCCAGTTACTAACACCTTGCACATGAGAGAAGACACTTAGGAAATCAGCTGATAAGCTAATCGACTATGAATAAGAGCAAGATAAGCTACAGAAAGCCACAGCATGGCTGCACGAGTTCCTAAACTGACATAAATCAAGGTACCGAGTGTGTCTTCATAGTACAAGAAGGGATTTTTGTTAAGAAGCTGGGGTTTTTTGTTTTGTTTCGTTTTCAGCATAAAATTGCTGTCTCCTGACAGTGAACACAATCCTTAAAAGAGATAATAAATATTAAAAGAGCATTTGAGATATTCTCTCCATGTTGAAATCAGTTCCAGCTACTCAATTCATAAATTCTTTGTTTTGTTTTAACTTTGCACAGGCATACAAGAGACAGCAGGAAAGCAAAAAGTGCTTCACTGTTGCTAGCGTGCTGGTGTCACAGTTAACTATAGCTTTGTTTGGAGACCATAACTAAGTATATAAATATGGGAAAGTGATAGTTTAGAAGCAGCTGAAAAGCAAGTTTGAAAAGCTTCATGCAGAAGACAGATTAGTGACACCAGAGAAAGAATTTCATTTGAAGAAAAGAAACATATATTGGACTTCTGGACAAGAAATCACTTGAAGAGTTACAGTTAGGTTTAACTTTAATAAAATGCCAAGTTAAACTTATTCCAAAGATCTCAAACAGTCTCAAACATAAGAATTATTTGAGACAGCTGAGTAGTTTTGTCCCCAATAAAATCTTTATTGGAATAAGTACGTAGTAGATTTCTAAATCTTATTTCAGGTCTAAGTATCCTGTGAGAGTATATCTAGAAAGTCCTGTTTGTACAGGGAAGAGAAATTTCCTGATTATAAGTATTCAGGTTTGCTTCTTCCAGATAAGGGAAAAATCAGAAGGAAAATTTAAAGAACACTTAACATAATCTCTACAATTTAGTATGTGTAATTTAGGACTTTTTTCTTCTGTACAAGAATGATTCAAAAATTTTATCAATTTACATATTCCTGTTGCTCTTAGTATGTGAAGTACCCTTCACTATGTCCTGTATCATATCCTGTATCATACAGAATTTCAGCTATTTTTTAAATCTTGTGTGCAATCTGGTATAGCTGACCTGATATTTCTCCAGAAGT